>JAYMTP010001857.1:0-21925 GCA_036897365.1 Geranium brycei
TTTTATATATATATATATATAGATTATCTTAAAATTTATTATTCATGGGTATTTTGTTGTTTTCGAAGAAATAAAAATTTTCGTTCAAATTATAACAATGCTAGAATAAGGTGTAACATAATAATAATTGAGTTTAAAATATTTTTTATAATATATATATATATAGTAAGTTGTAAAAAGCATCATAATAACTTGGTAAATTGTTTTTGTCCCTGAAAAGTTTGAGTTGCAAAACATAAGCAATAGAAGGAAGTTTCTCGAAATTGGGTTGAGGCTGCAAACAGAGTAGCAAATAAGAGTAGGCGAAACCAGGTCTCGTTGATTTGTTGGTGGGCTTTAAGTCTTTTCGGTCAGGTCAAGCCCAACAAAGTATTTGAATACTAATATGTGTGGAGTGTGGACTACTTATATTTGTGGGTCTATTTTGATAGAGGGTTTTAAGCAAAAACTTCACTTGTTCAATGTTTGGTTCAACTTTGTACACAGCCGGTAGTCCGGTACTACGGTGGAGCACCAAACGACCTCTTTTCTTAACAATTCATTCAACATACTAGTAAAGTATATATGGTATAAATAAGCCTAAAATATACTAAAATCATAACGAAATCAAGTTTAAATGTGAAGATTTGCTTCAAAATGAGGTGTAGAATATTTTTGGATCAAAAAGGTTGATTGTCAATCCTCTTTTGGTTGATTAGGTTTGGAGTTCCCACATGAGAATGATTGTGCGTGGGTTGCTTGTTCCTATCCTCGCTATCTCTCATCCTACTCGGAGCAGCCTCTCATCGAGATGGTGGTTGCATCGCATCCGATCTCTTGAATATATTTTCTTCCAAGAAATCAATTATAGCATTTAGAGCTTAGATGTTGATCTGTAAATGGGATTGCATACCATTGATGTGGGGCTTCTCGTACCCTTTTCGAGCTCGTATAACCCTACATTTACGTACTATTTTGCCTCGTTACTACTATTATAAAGTGTTATTTGCACTGTTTCAGATGGTGTTCGTTATTGATATGCAAGGGAATTGGAGTAGTTTGGAAGAGCAGAAGGATGTGACACCCAAAGTGTGACGTCTGTCACAAAAGAAAAATAGACGTCACAATATCCAGAGAGCAGTAACGCTGGAAAAGTGACATCTGTCACACTTAGAGAAACGAGCGTTACAACATTCCAGAGAGCAGTGATTCCAGAAAGGTGACGCCTGTCACAGAAGAGAAAGGGGCGTCATACAATTTCAGAGAAGAATGACGCCAAGGAGAAACACCCGTCTCAATTTATGTAGAAAATGAGTGTGAGGCCCGTCACATCAGAAGTGTGACGTGCGTCACATCGCGACGTCACATGCCTGCAGAAAATCGCCTACAAGAAGAGCAAGACCTAGGGATTGAAAAACATCTTCCCACCTACCTGCCTCCCCTCATGTTCCAGTATTGTTCAATTGATGAACCCTCACCTTGGAACTTATTCCTTGACCATTTTCATCACTATAAAGCCTCAAGAAGAAGATTTCACCACCACCTCCATCATTTACACCAAGAACTTTCAAGAAAAACACCAAGTCACAAAGGGAGAAGGAGATTGAAGACTTGAAGAGTTTCCCAACCCATTTTGGGCCATGATTTTGCAATTCCAATTTCATTTCTTTAGTTTCTTTCTATTTTGGCGATTTTGGATTTGAGCACCATGATTTGGGGATAAAAACTCTTAACTCATGGGTGCTCGACTTGTATTGGTGTTATATTAATCTAAATATTTGATATTCACTCTTTATACATGATGATTTATGACTCTACTTTGTTATACTTGTTTGAATATAAACTTTGCTAAGTTATATTCATGTTTTAGCTCCTAAATTACCTTGAGGGAGGCTTTTAGAAGTGGATCTAAGTGGACTCAAGAGGTCGGTGCCTACCATCCACATTTTGGCTCGAAAATAGTCGTTTCTAATGCATTCGAAGGTTAGAGATAATTACCAAGAGGGTCGCCAACCCTAGAATAGGCCGATGCCAATGTCGAGAGACGTAATTGTTAATTAAGACTTAGGCCATAAATTGATTTCATGATTGAGTGAATGGATTGATTTGGATTGACATTTTGTCGTTGGTCTTGCACCCGTAGTTGCTAGTTATCTGAACTTTCTTCCACTTTATAGTATTCTTACTCATGTTACTTATTTGCTCGTGTTTACTAATATTTGTTTGTGATTGATCGTTGAGAATTGGTTTGTAACACACACACCTCACTTGCACTTAAATCGCAAACTCTTGCGGTAACGTTCAAATTTTGATCCTCATGGGGCACATCACTCGGGTATAATCCGATACTTAAACACTTGACAAACAACATCTAATGTTTGTCAACCATATACCCTACTCGTAAATGTCACCACTAAGACCTCCTCAGCCTTAACGATATATGTCATCAGTCGTGACACGGGTGGTTCTGATACTAGTATAACGAACAAGAATTACAGTGATAATTCGTGAGCTTAAATAAAAACAAATAAGAGAAAATTTATGGAAACCAATTACAATGATAATCATTCATATCACTGTTACAAGGTCATATTACTGAAATCGGCTATCCTCAGATGAACGAAAAACAACAATATAAAAGGGGGAAAGACACATAATTACACAAACATTACATATTTTCATCAAACTACACCCATCGTTGCTTTGTCATTCACAACTGCACCTAACATTTTTTAGTTTAAAATACCCTTGATCAAATATTTGATTTCCAAAACATGGCATTGAATTTAGTTTTGTTAGTGTTTGGTGGTGGCATCGAATTTTGCTCACTGGTTAGTGCTTGGTTGTTATCGTTATCAATCTTATCCACTTTCCGCCTATCTCCAATCACACCCCAAATGGGTAATGGCGAAACTGGCCTGACTAACCAAAATTCAAACTAAAATCAAGAACGTAATGCAGATTTAGTCAGTTTTGTGAAATTGTGAGCTTTTGTTAATAGGTGAAATTTGATAGTTTTGTGAAATAACGAGACTGGTAGTTCTTTGTGAAATTTTGGAACGGAGAAACCCTTGTTTGGATTCATTTCCACATCCATGAAAGCTCTTTTCTTTTCTTCTTCGTAAAGGTTTGATCTTGGGAGAAATCAGAGGAACAGGAAGCGAGCACCGCATAACTAACACTAACAAGGAGAACTTAACTAGAAACCAACCACCAACTCAAAAACCAAACTCTCGGCCAACCTTTTCAGGTCCATCCTTACCTATCTCACCTCCTCTTTCATCTCCATTTCACCCTCCCCTTCCTCTAATATGTTGTGTTGCTCAAGCTCCACCCTTTGAACTCTTTCTGAACTATTCATCTTTCAACCCATATCTGCTTTCCTCATACAGATCCTACTTGTGTGTGATCTTGGTGTGGTGGTGCGCGCGGGTTACGGGGAAGTCGTCGGACCGACTGGGTTTGTTCGGTGTCGCATGGTGGTGACGGGTTTTCTCTCGGCATTCTCGCCGGAGATCTCTGTCGACTCGCGGGTTCCGACCCCTCAGTTCAAGTCATTCACCGGTTCGAGTCGTCTCGTTACCCTCCTCGGTTAGTGTGGACGTCGCCTTCAATGATGGGACTTTTCCACGTGGGTCGTTCGGTCTTCCCGAGATCGCTTCTCCTATTCCCAATATTTGCGCTCAACCTATTTCAACTTCCCCACAAATCTGCAAGCCAAGCCCAATCTTGTTTTCAAGTTGACCTCCATCCAATTATCAAGCCCAAGTTCATTAATGTGAAGCCCATGTCCAACAAGCTGGCAACCAAAACCAATCAAACAAAATTCATGACCAGTTTCTTGAACAGTGGCGGAATAATCACCAATTCATCATCATCAATTTTGGAGCTCAAGCTAAGGAGATTGTTTAACTTTTGCTTTTCTCTATCTTTAGTTTTATCAATTTTCAATTATCACTTGTTTGTATTAATGTAATTTTTCTCGCTCTTCTCTTCCGCCTTGGAAGGAATTTGCTGGGCTCATTAATACACATCTATTTGCTGAGAAAAAAAACTAACACTTGATTTCTGGTTAAATTCTAGAGCTTCAATGCATTGTAGACTATATTGATAATACCATTATGTATAATTGAAATCATTTTGCTGGTGAAGATACATGTAAACTGGAAGAAAATAATTGGTACTGGACAAAGGTGAAAGGTGTTGACAGATTACTGTAGCAAGTAATAGGACTAGGAACAGAATCATTCCCAGTATTCCCAAATTCAATGTACAAACTCTGGAAACTTGCAGATCAGTTTGACCATTCCACAACTACATCACCAAAGATGTAGCTTTGAAGGGCATGACACTGAGGGAGGGAAATAAAACTGAGCCCTGCTCGATCATTGAGTTATTGAGTTAACCTATGGGTAAGATCATCTGTACTGTGCAGAAAACAGAAGGTTGCACCTGCTCGATCTGCTTCTTACAACGGTTTCCGCACAATCTTGACGTTGGTGTAGAAGCGCTTGAGATCCTTGATAGCCTTCTCTTCTATCTGAATTGAACGAAGAGATGAAGGTGTGTCGGTCTCTGGTTTGTACCACCTGTTCACACCAGCGGCATCTGATGGTGATCCTTGCCCTGTTGCAATACAGAATCCAGCTGTTGTTGTCTTCGGACTGTGGGAAAGATTGTTGTGTTGCTTAACCTGCTTACACACAAATGTATTAACATAATGACACATGTGTTAATGACTAGAAACATATATGATGCGGAATAAACAACCAATCCCAACACCAGAATTTACATGTTCATGTGTCGAAATTCCAAAGTTCTACAACTCAGGATTGGGGAGAACTCAGGGAAACAACAAATAAGGATTTTTTAGAACTCGAGAGTCGGGAGGTATTTGCAAAACTCATTTTGTAGTAAATTAATTTTATACATGTATATAACTCACATGAAAGACAAAAATATAAATTTTTATATTGAAGTAAGATACTTTCAAACAACTGAACAAGTAAAAACAAAAGCACAAATTATAGAGCACTTTCAAGGCATATATAAAAATAAAAATTAATAATTGACCAATTGACGTTACTCGTTAAAACTGAACCACCGAGAATGAGTTCTCTAAAACTCAAATCCAAAACTCGGTCAATTCGGTTTTACCGAATTCTTGCTGATTACTCGGGAGTTTTAGAACATTGCAAAATTCTTATTGAGACTCTGGAAATAGAATCACCACGTAGTTCGGTTGGTTACATAATGTAGTATTTATACTACTACACTCATACCCTAATGAGAAAATGAAACATGAAACCTAATCTCACAAGGAATCCAAATTTAGGCCTAGGGCAGCGTACTAACTAATCCGAATGGATTCAGAATTGATTCAAAGCATATTCCAACAGCATGTTGAAGGGGAAAATGAATTATAAACATCTCTAACACTTGGTGACAGTGATGGTGTTTATTGTGTTTTGGCAAGCAATTCAATTGAAGACTTGGATGAATAACAGATGGAAGACCAAGTTGCACAAGTGTTTTTACCTGCATTGTTTGGATGTCTCTAAGAGATGGACGAGATTGATGAGGCGGAGTCTGAGACGAAGCCCAAGTGGGTGTGCTTCTTTCCACATCAGAGGCATGTGATACACGAGCAGAAACCACTGGTATAGGACTGGAAGGCAAAAATGAACTCAAAAGAATTTTCCCTTCACTCCTCCCATTACTCAACTGGCTTTCTACCTTATCCTTGCCTCTGGTTTCCATATTAACCTCGACTTTGCTCTGCTCATCAAGAATTGCACGAAGAGAAGAAGAATTTCCCTTCGAAATCTTAGCCCCACCCCACGCAGGACCCTCACATTTAGGTGATGGTGGAGGTGGTAGAGCATCTTTGGGAGCATCATCAAGAGCACCACTTAAGAACATAGAAAGTCCGCCTTTCTTGTTCTTCTTCTTGGATGCTTTTGGCGTTGAGTTTTTATTTTTTGATAATTCTGAATTGGCTTTCTTCTGAACTGTTAAATCATGGTCTGGTGTAGCCAGGCTGGTCGGAGCTTCTTCATATGTGGTGTCCCCTTCCTATCAGAAGTTCCAATGCAAACAAGTTAGAATAATCTCAAATTTTACTTATCCGACTTGAAAAAGTGTATAGAATATGCACAACCTACCTTATTCTTGGAATTTGGAGAAACTTCAACATCCACGAAATCCTTAGGTTTCAAGTCTCTGTCAGATCCACATAACTCGGAGCTCCCAGGCGCTGTTTCTATTTGAGCTACCTTCTGTTTGCTCTTCCTTCTCTGCTTTCTTGATATGTCGGCCTTTTTATTCCCTTTTACATCGAGTGCATCTGAAGATGAAGCTTTAACCTTCGTTGCTGGGACGTCAAGCTCAGCCAATGAGCTCTCAAGTGACGGCTTTGTTTGGAGCTTTGCAATTTGCTGGTCATCAAGAAGGTGCCCATTAGACTGCATTTCTTCCAGCATCTCAATCTGCTGCAACTTTTTCCGTAGAGCTCGAACTTGTTTATTGACACCATAGCTCGGATCATCTTTTGGTTTTAGAAAAGAATCTAATCTTTGATCCCCTTCATTTCCCAACGCTAATCTTTTCATGTGTTTTTCGCGTGTCTTTAGTACCTCACTCTCGCGGTCCTCCTCTTCACTATCAATAACAGCAGGAAAAGTAGCTGTTGGAGTTGGGAGACGGCGGTAACTCCATGGCTCAGATGATCTATGGTCTAATGACTTCTCAAGATTAGCTAAAACATCAGGTAGAGCACTGGCAATAGTATGTGAAGCGACAGCAAAGATGTAATCAAGGTTACGAATAGCAATGTCCTGCAAGCATGTATTCAACACAATCGTAAGCATGTTTTTTATCAGGGAAATATACAGATAAATACACCCAACTATACACCTTTTCCACTTAGCTACACCTAACCAAGATTTGGGTCATTCAGATAAATTCCCACCTGTTGAGTTTTTGGATGGAAAATGTTAAATTTGTAAGTGAAAAGAAGATAATGAGTCACATACCTCACAATGCTTTCTTAGATCATCTGCGTCAAGTGAATCAGCAACTTCAAGAAGTTGTATGGCATTCCGTGGCTCGACAAGATGCTCGGCTGCCACTTTCTCACAAAGGCTTTTCAAGCTAGGTACCTTCCTGTGATAAGCATCGTCCTTTTGAACAGCTGGCAACACGTGATTGGGCTCCTTATCGTTAAACATGAAATCCTCATCAAATTCTTCCACTTCATTCTTCACAGGCAGCTTGAGCTTCTGAGGATTGGCCGCACTGGGAAGATAGACGGGGTGGTAAAGAGAGCTGACAATCAACAGGTGTGTTTCGCCAACAGCAACTGACGTAGCCCTCTTCACACCATGCACCCGAGTAGCGACAGGAGGCTTGTCCCTGTCTTTCTTCCCGTCCACCATGAGAACATCACCTGTACTTGTAGCTGCAGCAGTCCAAAACTTGCCTGCAGAAATGCTCACGATATTTCTTCCACACAGCAAATATATCTACACAATATGATAACAGGGGTGATACTGATAGTCAGCAACATGATTAACTAGGAACGGGATTTCCAGAAGGCTTATACGAATTAACCTGCTGGCATCTGAGATCGGGATCTGAGGAACTCCAATAAAATAAAGCTCCGTCATCGGTTAGAGCGGTGCTATGCACCATCCCGGCAGCAATAGCAACTACATGAAGCCGCTCCATGCGATGAAATTTCAATGTACTGCCTCCGTTCTTTTTTATATTCCTAGCAATCACTACACGTCGTGGAGTAACGAGCCGATGGCCCCAAGTGAACACCTGCTGCCATAGAGAATGTAAGATAACCATATATACAAATTCAAGCAGCGAAAACAACAATCTAGCATATGGATAAGAGCATGAGTTGACCGCAGAACACTTGAGAATCCAAAACTGCCATAGTAAATAGCAATACAAATGTGCTTAGTGTTATTACCTCTCCATCTGCTCCTAGTACAATTGTGTGATATTTTGCTGCTGCCACTTTTGTGAGAACCTTTCCTTTCAAGTACTCAACCAATCTTGGAGTATAATTAGATGCCGAGTTAGAGGTGCCGTAACCTAGTTGACCCTCTTTATTGCAACCCCATGTAAAAACTTCGCCAGACTCAGAAACTACCGCTGTATGTTTATTTGCCGCAGCAACAGCGACAATCTTTGTCTTAATAGAACCCACTCTACGAGGTGTAGGTTGGGTATCCACAGAAGTATAACCAAGCTGACCCTCTGTACAACACCACATATATGAAAACATAATTAATGCCAATATAACAACTGACGGATAAGAGAAATACTTTTTTTTGCATACTCTTATTTCTTCTTAAATGGAATGAAAGATGCGGTTTACAGGACTAAAAATTTAGATATAGTTAAGATCACATTTATGTATTCCTTGTCAGCACATTTTTGACACATCCAAATACCGAATAAGTTTTACCTCTATTAGATCCCCAGGTGAACACTTCCCCACCCTCAGTTGAAATAACAGTATGATGTTTGGCTGCTGCAATTGCCTTCACCCGGCGATGTCCTAAACCAGAAGTGACCTGCCGGGGAGTGATAACTGCAGCTTGGCCGCTGCAAATATTAAAATGAACTGTTTTGATATTGGCGGGATCTATTAAATAATAAGAATTTGCTAAAGTACACAATATTGACCAAGATATATATAATTTTGTAATGAAGCACTATAATCCAACTTCTCCTTATACAGGTTGCATAACACCAACAGGCCAAATTATTGTCACTGCTGCTTACTGGTTCAAAGATCAAACTGAGTTTAGTAAAAGTATATGAACCCGTGTGTTGAATTGAACCCATACTTGGATTTCTCTCATCTGTGTGCCAACAAATAATAATAAAAGTGCAATTTTTACCAAACTTGAGATCTTCACTTGGATGTGGCATTAATAAATATAATTAATAACAAACTATACCTGTGAATATCGAATTCAGGATGCCCAAGGCGGCCTCCTCTTCCAAAGCCCCATGTGAAGACTTCTCCACTATCACTAACTGCTACACTATGAAACTTTGCGGCGGAAATAAACTTGATAAAAGAACCCTGAAGCGAATCAACTTTGCATGGCAACTTCTGTATGTGCGCATTACCGGTTCCAAGTTGATAGTTTACACCACTTCCCCAACTAAACAACTCAGTAGCTACTGCACACAAGTAATAGATAAAGTTATCCCCACATCCCAGACACAACATCAAAAAAACAGTAAATGAGTGGGCAATCATTTTAAAGTCGATCAGATAGACCTGAATCTTCTTCACTTCCAACAACCTGGGATACAGGACCAGAAAGGAGATCAACAGGTGTACGGCATTTAGTGTCCTCCAATGTGACACATGCACCGGACTGAAGCAGAATGCTTGCTACTGCAAGATGACCAAAGTGCAGAGCCCTGTGGAGGCTACTCCATCCTGACTCACCGTCCTACAATGAAATAGACACAGTCGTGCAAAAAGGATAAGTTTCAGAATAAATTTAAACACAATATAAAGGTTCTCTACTGCTCAGCTTCAATGAACTTCCCCTTGATGGAAGTATTTAAAAAGGAATTTTCCAGCACGGTGACAATAAAGAAACGCTAGTTGTCAGTTCCTAGTCCGAACTTGCGAATAAACTAGATTGCCACAAGAAAATCATAACTCTTCCTACTAAGTATTCAACCTCAAAAGTTTTGGAAAAGAGTAAAAATGTAACATATGAAAGTGAATACAAAAGCAACAGCAACAAACATTTTCAATAGCTTCTCATGCTTCTACAAACTTCAGCTACTCTAGACTGCCCTATGTTTTTTTTCATCCTTCTGTGTCTACAGGCTCAAAATAAGAAAGAGTGTCCAAAATTGAAACCAACTTATCATGAATCAATTTTACAACTTGATAGAAGAATTTAAATCATAAACTAAATAAAAATGCAGTTAACTGAGAAATAAATAATACTTGTAACATGTGCAAAGGTAAGTTTTTGCAAGGAACAAAGTATTCATCTCTTCAATTTACCTTTCATATTATGCATTTTTATCTTCATTTTAAGATATCAATGCACCCTTAAAGTCAATTATCATCTGAACAGCAGGAAACCGACACCCGACCTTGAATTCAAATAACAGGTATAGACAAATAATATCTGTAAAAATGGTACTAAATGACAGTCTAACATACCCTGGCATCTGGGTCAGCACCAGCAGCTAAAAGCCTTCTAACAATTGGAATGTGGTTTCTCCAAGTTGCAATGTGAAGAGGAGTAAGGCCATAGGTGTTCCTTGAATTAATATTTCCCCCATTCTTCTTCAATAGCGCCAATGATGCATCTACTTCTGCCAAAGACCCTTCCCGCACAACGAGCCCCATATCTTTTTGGGGCCCATTTGACAGATTTTTACGAGAATGAGAATGCAGATACTGCTTGTACCCTTGTGGTGAAAGTAGCACCTCAGTCATTTTTTGTGCTAACTTACAAACTCTTTAGCTTTCACAAAACTGTAATTTTGTCAAACCATAACAATGGAGACACTTCAAGCAGTTAAAGAGAGATTCTCCAAATCAATAAGCAACGCCAGTTAACCCGCTACTGTCTGGATTTGACCTGATCTAATCCATGTTTCGAGCTAGGAATCGCCAAAACAATCAAGAGATTTCCATTAGGTGAAGAATTTAAAAGGAAAACTCTCAGGCCGCCAACATGATAGCTTTGCAATGAAAATAAAATTAATCCAAATGTGGCAGCTAGTCACAACAGTCCTTCAAAGCTCAGGAACCGTGGATAAATATCCAATGAACAAGTGTTGAGTATGGCTGCACATTGCATTCCAGTTCTTTTATCAGTAAGATCTATTTCCCTCAAATTTTGAGAAGTCAAAATGGATGAACAATACAATCTCTCAGAAAAAGTAGGCATAGTTTTGTATACAATACTGTACATTCACCCATATATGCAGCAAAAGATGGTATTTTTAGGAAAATGATAAATAAGAAAACCCGGGTAACAAGATTAAATGCATCAAACAAACATAATATTCATTTATCTTTTCCAAAGAAGGGAAATTATTATTAATGATGCAAACTCGATCATTCCAAAGGAAGACATGATATTTATGAGCATTGGTGCAAATCGTGATCTGGATAGGGATAGTGTTTACCCAGTGCTAACTCACAAAAATGTTAATGCAGCATAATCCTCAAAATTGAAAGAAGAAAAATTATCTAACCATATTTACCAGAAATCGAACAGAAGTCATATACTAAAAGCAAAAATTAGTGCATCCTCCTACACTTCTATTTCCCCACAAATTACACAGATCTATTGAATCCAGAACCAAAACTGATCTACATGCCAAAATGCATTTGATACACTAATCCTAGCTTCCACCAAACCATAAAAATGCAGAATTGCCAGAAGATGAGAATCAGCACAATGCAAAACAATGGATCAACCACAAACTCTGAAAACCCAGATGAAAAATCACAAAAATTTGATCAGTAATCGTACAAACAAAATCATGCCCACATCAAAAATTGCACTTTTGAACAAGAAAGTGCAGGACAACAGCAGAAACACCTACCTAGCTAAATAGGGTAGAAAATCAGTACCCATTCATGCATATTCAAACAAATTTCACCAAAAATACTTTTGTTAATACAAAAAAAAAAATCAGTCAATAACGCCAAAATCAGGAGATAAAATTCAAATGACACAAAAACGAAGAAAACACAAGTACAGAAAATCGAGATAAGATAAATCACCTGAGAGTTACTGAGATTGAGTGAAATCAGAGACAAGTATAGCTAGAGAAATTATGTATAGAGAGAATCAGGAGAAGAGTCGAGCCAGAGAATATACCCGAAACCCAGAGGCATAAACGAGAGAGAGAGAGAGAGTTACGAAATTGATGCAACACTTACAACTCTCTTCGTACAGAAAGGGTGTTCTGGGAAAGGAAAGAAAGTAATTTGACCGAAATGACCTCGTCTCCGTCCCCAAATGACGTAGTTGAGATCGGTGTGAGCGAGACCACCAGCTTCGTGCTGCGAGCGACACGTCAAGGAGTGTCGTTTTGAGGGACACGTGTGGGACGCTCAGTGGACAAGACGTGTGGTGAATTGGGAAGATCCAGGATGGGCAAAACGGACTTATGCGGTTTTCGGAAACAGAGTTTCTTTTCGGTTTTCATTTTTCAGTTTTAGTACGTGCCTCGTATTGGTAGCGGCGAACTGTCAAACTTTGACGGTTGAACATGTCGTATGTTACCGACACGAAATTACTATTTTCCTCTCGAACATTACCAAATTCTCAATACATACGACTACCTTGATAAATCGATATAACAATCGATAACTTCAAATACAAATGGATCGGTATATTTCAAATTGGGGAAGAAGAAATCATCAAACTTATAATTTTATAAGTTTTTAAGATTGTTATATCAAAAATGGGTTCAAGAATTCACATTTACCTAGAATTGTAGTTTAATTTTGTCATTTGACTCTTACTTTAAGAGATGTCCTACAAACAAATGTGCAACATAAGTTAAAAGAGAATAAAGTTTGGATAAATAGCGTAGTGAGACGTGTAACCAGGTCCCTTGGATCTAAATTCAAGTATTTAACCAGTTGGTCAAGCAAACGTTGATACCTGCATATTTCAGTTGGAGTTGGACATATCCAACTTTCAACAAGGGACTCGCTATATTAAATATTACTACTTGGTATTATGAGTTGAGTACATGAACATCACTCTCACCTAAATGCTAAATAAGTCAGCGTCCAAACGAATTTATTGATCAACTAGCTTACATTGTTTATGATGCTACTCTGTTCAAAATTTGGAACAGTTCAATCATCACTTTTGAAATGAAACATTGTTCCCTCCCTTAATATTTGTTTTGGCGAGCTTCGTTGTGATGAGCAACGCATGCTCACTTAAAGGATGTTGGAATAAGGATTTTCGTTAATGACATGTGTCGCTCGGACTTCCTATGTTGCCTGACCTCCTCCTACCATGCGTTGGCCTAGATCTCGAGATACGAGCATTATTTAATTCTATAATTTTCGTAAGCTCAAGCACTACGCTAGTTAATGTAAGTATTGTGGGTATTACAAGAAGCTCAATCATACTATCGAGAACCGTTGTTCGCGTCCAACTCGCCCAAAAATATACCAAGGTGCAATCTCTCATATCATATCATGTCATTATCCCTCCCTTTGTCTCAGCAGACTACTCTACCATGCTTTCAGCCTCGATACTAACTCTTGAACTAGTAAAAAAACGATTGTGTTTGCAGTTATTGCTCTAAAGTTGCAAAGTAAAAATCTATATTTTGCACTGACAAGTTTTAAGGACTCTGAAAGCGCTAATCATGTTTCCTTAAAATTCAAGGTCAACATAATTGATGATAGTCAATTGCCAATAACGATAGCTAGGGATGTTTCCCCTGATATTAAAGATGTTTTTGCTTCTCTAAATTATCTACTAATATGTTTTCTATTGGTCAACTTATTGATGAAAATTGTGATATGTATTTTCTTTGAATGGTTGTGTTGTGCAGGATCGAGGTTCGAGAGAGCTGGTAACGAAGAGCCCTAAGATTGGACGTCTTTTTTCACTAGCGTTTCACTTCAAGTTTGTTTTTCATGTTTTAAATTATTATATAATTTTATAAAGGATTTGGCATAAGCGTCATGGTCATCCTTATTCAAAAATAATGAACCATTTGTTTCGTTATGGTATTTTGGGAGATAATATTTATATTTCTTCGTCTATTGTGTGTGATGTTGTGAAAGGAAAGTAGTAAGACTCTAGTATTTCCTTTACATGGTAATATACATAATAGTGTGTGAGGGATCTCACAAGTGAATAAGAATTCTTTTTATTCATTGATGACTACGAACGATTTACCAGGATTTATTTTCTCCGTTCTCAATTTGAGATGTTTACAAAATTTAGGGATCTTCTTCCTTATGTATAAAATCAGTTCTTTACAAACATTAAGATTCCTCGTATTAATATATGTGGAGGATACATGTATAACTGTTTTTTGGTTTTTTGAAAGAGAAGGGATTCTTTGCCAATACTTTTACTTCGACACCACACTGCAAAATGGGGTGAAAGACTGCAAAACCTGGCAACTCTTATACATTATTCGTAACATTTCTCATAAAATCATTAATACCTCTTCTTTTCTGGGTCGAAGCCTTGTAAACTGCCATTTATTTGATTAATCGACTTCCCTCCCAGGTTTTTAAGTCTCGAGCCTCCTTATTTCCATATCCAATCAGAAATCCCACTCGTACTTCTCTCTACATTCTTTTGGGTGTGTGTGCTTTGTTCTCCTTCCCCATGTTGAATGAAATAAGTTATTTTTCCAGTCCTCTAATTGCGTCTTTCTTGGATATAGTACTGCTCAAAAGAGGTTTGTATGTTTTGATACAAAATCTAGTAAAAAGCTTGGGTGTTTAGAAATGAGGTTTTTATTGAGAACCAATATTTCTATACGCAGTTTTCGACCGATATAGACTATTATGTTACCTTGCTTGATTTTGAACACGTCATTGTTTCTACTAAATTGTATGGTCCCATTGGTCTTCTCTTATTAGTCAAATTCATATCAATAGTGGTTTATACGAGACATTATCCTCGGGTTGCCACGCTTCATCTAATTTGTCATGGTCTAAAGCGATATCTCATGCATTACTTGATCTCGAAATCTTTAAGGTCCTAGCAGAAATTCTAAGGTAATGCATTCATGATTTCTTGATTGATTCACTAGAATCTCAACAGTCCCCCTTAAGTTGGAGCATGAGAATATCCAACTTGTGAAGAAGGACATGAAAGCGTAAGTATCTTGGAGAGCTCTTTGGAGTCAGCTCTATGGCGTTATACGCTCCTCGCCTTTAACTCTACGGCGTCTTGCGCTCTATAGCTCGGCTCTTTGACGTTTTGCGCTCTCCGGTTTGACTCTTTAACGTCTTGCGCTCGGGGTTCGGCTCTATGGCGTCTTGCACTCTAAGGCTTCGTCTCTATGGCGTTTGGAATGTAGATAATCAGTTTTGTTGATTGTTGGAGGTTAGGATTTGGATTTGAAAGAAAATAAAATAGTATTGATGATAAAGTGATGAAAGGAAAAAAAATGTCTCGCCCCCCTCGGTAGGACCATAAGCTCAACGAAAGTTAACAAGATCATACATGCTCTAATACCATGAAAACAATATAGAAATGCTTTGGTAATTGTATTGAGCAGCACGAATTTATAGATTCTTACACTCTCTTCTCATCCCACACACCCAGCAAGGTTTGAAATCAGAATGTCTCATGAGAAAGTATGTGCCTCAAACCACTGGGGTGCCCTCTCATAGACTTCTTTTGTTTTATTAATTATTTTCTTTTACAAATAAGCATTTTTGCGTTTTTCTTTAAAATAGTCTTTCAAATGTGATATTGATGGTTATTATTTTGTACCAAATATTAGGATAAATGCAACTCTAAATCTCCACCACCATAATTTGTTTTCTTTTCAACCGTTTAACTTACACTGCCATGACCTCATTTGTTTAATACAAGATAGATAACTGGATTTGAAGCATCGATCTCGAAAGCAACACACAAGCCTTCCGCTGCAATTGCACTCTTCTGTCGCCTTATGCTTCCACATGCTCTGTTGTTTTTCAATATATATATTTGCCCAGGAAATGCCTGTCAATTTGCTGGACGTTACAGTCAAGATTCAAGATCCATCAATTCTTATGCTTCCTTAGGGAAGAAAACAAGAGATTTTGTCTTTTTCTACCACTAATCTCCGATTAAAATAATCAAAACTAGAATTAGGACACTGAAATGTACTTCACTAAATGTTTATCTAATTTATTAACTGTGGTGGTGGAATCTGTGACAAAAAGTACAGGCAATAAAAGAACTGCTACACTTGAATTTTGTTTAGTTTGTTGCTTATCATCAAAGTTACATAACCTCTAGCAGTTCATTTTCAGGTCAGTAGGCTGTTATGTCATATTTTTCGTGTCTTTCACGAACTGGAAATAAATGCAAACAAAATAATTCAACGTTCATGAAATTTCATTTTTATAGTAGCAAAAATAATAGCATCTCACCCACAATTCCAATTTCTTTCCAGTCACTCAAAACCATTACTGAACAAAGATGCCAGAAGCATAGGTTCTAAGAATCAAAGAATATATTGAACACTAAGAATTACAGAATTATGAAACCAAACACACACTGACCAATGTATTTGTGGTATCACTGCAAAAATCATACCATGCCAAGCAATAAAGCCCAAAGTTTCTGTACTTTAATGGATAATATAGATGCCATTCGATGATCGGAGTGACCAAGTAAGTCGTTGATTTGTTACACAACAATGGACGGATCCTACATTACAAAAACAGAAGGGCAGGCAATGCATTAGAATAATACTTATTTCGTGATAACCCAATAAAGCCCTTTAAACAGAAATTAATTAATGTTGTGTCATCTTGTTGACTATTTAGAGACAACATATATATATAGTTATAAGGCAATATATATTTGTTAGGTTCTTGGAAAGTTGTATGCACAATAAGCCCCGATCATTGAAGGTGACATACACTTGCTTAAACTATATGATTATCAAGATGAAGACAAGTCATTACTTGTGGTCAACATAATAACAACCCACCTTTGCTGTCAAATTTGACACAGCCATGTGGAATTTTTCTCTAGTTTTTGAACCTGCAACTTGTCCAACCTTTGAAACCCTACTGAAAGCACCATTCAGCCAAGATGTTCCTGCAGTCACATACCTGTCCAGCCCCAAAACCAATTACATTTACTTCATCTTCTAATAAATTTTTCTATCATGGATGATGATGTAAGATTGTAGAATCTATAAAAATAAGAAAAACTAAAGCGAGAAAATAAAAGAGTTGTAACTTTGGAGGACATCAATGGCCCTAGTACCTTTTCGAATTTCACGTGAATTAATTGATAAGCATTAGTTAATAACAGAGCTGTGACTATACAAGGATAATGTATATTCCTTCTACCATAATTGAGAGAAAATTCTGAAAACTCATAAAGGCATAAACTGAATCATTTGACAAAATCTAAACAAATAAAGCCTTGTTAATAAAGACCCATTTGATTAATGAATTAGGACTTGAAGAGAACAGATAAACACAAATGAAAATGAAGGCCAAATAACGAAAACCTAGTTGATGTAATTCCTCGAAAAATCACACTAAGAGACCCACTTCAACAATCAAACAGGAGTTAAGATAAGAGAATTAGGAGGGGTCCTCTTTCATGCACATTAATATATACTTATGAAGCAGCCTATATCCCTCTCCTGCTTTTGAGATTTCATGAAAGTAATAAGAAGGGACGCCTAAAATGAACTCACTCAGAAGAGCCCCCATTGCCAATGTGAAGAAGCAATTTGTTACTTGCCAACCTCATACATAGTGCTAAATCATGTTACCACGGTTTCTACATACGTCCCGAAGGCAGCCAATTACTTGCCTTAGCCAAGTAATGCAGCAAAGTCCATGGTAAATGCTAGAAAGTAAATAACTAGATAATATTGTTTCAGAATTTTGATATTTTACCTGCTTGTTTTGACAGCTGATCCCGTGTTGTTTATCTTTCGTTCTGCTGCGAATACTGCTGCCATTGTTTTATCAGACACTTGAAACCTTTGATCAACAGACTTTACTTTCTCATTAACCACTGAAATCCCGACCGTTAATTTCTCTGTGAGTCCAACTTTCTTGTCAAAGGAAACAACTTTGGCAGATGCACTGGCTGTCAATTGATGCTTCTCATCAAAAGCTTTAGCCTTGTTCACTGCATCTTGTCGTATAGCAGAGCCTTTTGCCAATACATTTGTAACTACTTCTTGTGCTCTACTAACATAAATTCTTCCGCTGGTAGGAGAGGTAGCGTTATCCTGCTAACAATGAGATTCCCATAAAAATCGATACAAATAAATATTTTGACTTTTGAGGTGCAGAAGACTAAGCAAATTGTTGAAGTGTCCCACATGGAAAGAATGTAGATTAACTGACCACTTGATAAGTATCTTGGGATCTCTACCAAACCAACTTGCTCAACCCCAACATGGAAAGAATGTAGACTATGCAATTCTCGGCCATATATGACATAACCAACAAATTATACGTGCAATCCATATATAGTTACAAGGGTATTCTCTGATGTGGAACCCAAACAATGGTGTGTTTGGAATCCCACAACACAACACAATTATTTCACGGCTTGCTTATTTCTGGAGAATGGCTCTAACTAATGAGCAACAAGTAAGATTTGTAGTTTATTATCGGCCTACCTCAACATACGGTGATGCATTTTCCACAGGTGCAGCACAGACGAGATTGTTTTCCATTCTTACCACCTGTAAACATTGCACCTTATGACTACCAAACTTTGGCTACAACACTTGAAAGGAGATTGTAGAATCTAGTTAACATACTTGCATCTCACGCCTTGGTACATAGTTTTCCACAGGAGTTATGCTCACTAGTTGGTCCACAATTGTTGCTCCCTGAGAAATGGAAAAAAAAATCAGTTTCTAGAGTTGCAACCACAACTACAAACCTAATGGCATTTGCCTCCTAAAATATTTTTTTGTAAAATATGTCAAGATAACATGACCCCGCCAAGTAACAAGAGAATGGATTAGCATTATATGTAGACGACATGTCAGACTCATAGGGTTCCTACCTAGAAAAATGAAGAGATGAGAAAAGAAAAGGAATTACCATTCCGTTAAGATGTCTGAAACATTTATAAAATTCTGACCTATTCTCTGAACAACAACCACCAAGCCCTTTCCCAAACAAAGCAGGGGTGTGTTTTAGGCATACTTCAAAAAAATATATCATTGGGATGAAATTGTAACCACTCTTCCCATTGACAATTGCATAGAACAATAATACTTCTAAGCCTATAAATCTAAGTATCCATATTATACTATCCTGCCATAAAACTTTCTTCATTGGAATTAGCTGTAGTTGAGTTGCCTTTTTTCTTATGAAAATAAAAGTGTGCTTCATATGTTCATTTTCAACCAATATAGAAATGGAAATACAAGAGAGGAAAGAGGCATGAAGACACACCGATAACAATAGTGCAATTTCAAGTGCTTTTGGATCTTTGAATGTAACAAATGCAGTCTTTGGTTGGCCAGTTTCCCTGCAGTGAATCAGGATTAGGAATTAAAACAGAGACAAGAGTTGTGTAATAAACCCAATTAACCCTTCCCCACTTAGCTTTCTTAGACAAATGAGGAGATAAATTAATAAAGAGGAGACTCAAACAAAAAAAGAGCATAAACTAGAGTTTTCTTACACCCTCAAAATCTCCCTATCATTTAAACACCACCAATATATTATTTTACTTCTCCTCATTTCCATTCTCAACATAAAATTATAGGCTCAGAAACAAGATAAACCAACTGCTGATGAATAAATATAAAAACTAACTGAACTGTACATCCCAATTAGAGCAGACAATATAAAAACTCCAGCAGACTTGAATTCAAGTCAAAAATATTTTCAACAATAATAACATAATCATATATCTCCCCACAATGTGTATATCTTGCTTTTGCCAACACAAAAGAAAAAGAAGTCCAAAAATAGCTCTATTTCATTAATGACCAGTAATCTGGTAAACTAAATTCTCCACTTCCCAAAGCATATGTCTGTGTTGTGTGTCGGCAATTTTTAGCGTTCCGCAGAAAATTTATTGATCTCAGACAAAGTTAAGAGAATCCAAGGCTTCATTTTCTATGCGTTCCTCATTTTTCTCGGCAGCCAAACAGAAAATCACATAAAACATCAAATTTCCTACCATCAAAACATCCAGTAACAGCACACATAAACACATTCACCGCGTAATCCATACCTAACGA
The DNA here is from genome assembly GCA_036897365.1 of Geranium brycei. NCBI lineage: Eukaryota > Viridiplantae > Streptophyta > Magnoliopsida > Geraniales > Geraniaceae > Geranium > Geranium brycei. The sequence continues at coordinate 19,960 of JAYMTP010001857.1, forward strand.
TCTCAATGCGTTCGATTTCTCCGGTAAAGGAGAAAAACTCATGGACCTCTCTCTCGGTCGCTAGATCTGAAAGGTTGTTCACCTGAACCGTTCTCGTCTGCAGAGTTGAAGATAAGCAAAATTCAAATTAGAACCGTTAATTACCAGAACAGCAATAACAGAAAGTGAAACAAAGCTTCCCCAACTTTCAGAGGCTGACCTGAATCTGCATTGCTAGTTATGAAATTATGTGGATTTTTTGCTGCTTGATGGAAGAAGCTATCTTGATATAATAGGGTCTGGGAAGGTCTATGAGTATCTACTATGGAGTGTAGAGAGAGAAAAGGTAGAGAGAGAGAGAGAGAAAGGAGACAGCATGGACCGACCTGGGAGACAATATCGCGAGCAAACCAAAACGAAGAGAATGTAACGTGGTGATAAAGATGACGAAGACGAGAAGAACTTGCAACTTTCCAATTTTGCCCCTCGAGTTGTCCTGAAATTTCGGGATCCGAATTGACTGTTTTGCCCTCGTGATTAATTCCGATAATTAAGCTACCCCCTTCAATCATTTATGAACACAGGAGATTAATTAATACTTGGGTGATTTGTTTGAAATAACAACTCGTCGTAATTACTAATTCAAAAAAAAACTTGTCGTAATTATTGTGTACCCCACCCTTTACATTTGCTTAATTAGTGGCTAATTAAAAGTGATTGAGAGGGAAAAAGGAAAGATTTTTTTTGCGCCCAACGTTACATCAGTGTCCACACCACATGTCGCACTCTCATGAATAAGCATGAGATGGTGTGGTTCGCACTAGATCACAACTCAATAAAAGCATGTTCTAAACTTTTTTTTTTAAGAATGTGATGTGTATTTTTATTTTTTCCTGAAAAATATATGTATTTTAAAAATAATAAATCTTTTTCTGAAATTAAGCATTAATTTTTTTATTAAATAATCTAAAAAATTAAAATAGAACTACCAATCACTATTATATATATTTTTTAATTTTGAGTTTGAGACCTGGCACTTGTAAGAAAACAAATAAGAGAGTGGGGGTATAACCGTAATAATATGTAATAAAAAAGGAGGTATTCATTGCTTGGTCAAAGTTATCAATAGTGGCCTTAGATGGACTCGAAATGAAACTTCGTTTGTCCGGTGCCAGCTCTTAGCTTACAGATTAAATTAATGGAGAGGACACGTCAAGAATCCTTGTTCTCGTCTCAATTACTATATAAATAGTGTTGTATGATATAACAAAATAAAATGATGATTACAATCATATTGTGTTAACGGTAAACGAAGAAAATGGTATCAAATTAAAATAATATAATGGACATTAAATAAGCATAAAAGGCATGAATCGGACACTTTAATGAATCAATGTCACTGAGTTTATTGGCCGCGCATGCAGGTCACAGCATGCTTCGGCTTGCTAGGTGTCAGTGTCAATCAGTAGCAACATGAGTTTTAGTTTAGAAAAATGCTTGTTTTATTTTAAATTATTCATACGTAAAAGATATGACAGTAACGTAACGTTTCCAAGACTAATATAATGTACATGCATTTGTGCTCAAATCAAAATGTTATAAATGGGTAGATTTTTAAAATTAATAAATAATTTTTTTATATCGGCTAACACAAGGTTTGAAAATGCTTTTTAAATGATATATATATATATGGAGTTTAAATCACATACAAAGTTTGAGTTTTTACAAACTGTCCATATTCATCGTTAACATAGAAATTTGCGCGCACGCTCTCCCAGCGCGCGACACGTGTCCATGTGTGTCCATGAAGGCTGACACGCAGTAATTTTTGGGTCACAAAAGTTCTACCCTCGGCACAAAAAGTTTCACATCCAACATAAATAGTTCTACCTACCGCAAAAGTACAGGTGGAACTTTTTGTTCTGAGAGTTGAACTTTTTGCGACCCCAAAAGTCACTGCGCGCCAGCTTTCATGGACACGTGTCGC
>JAYMTP010001858.1:0-21922 GCA_036897365.1 Geranium brycei
AATGAAGAAAGGAGAGAGAAAATAAAAAAATTAGAAAGGGTTCATCAAAATTTGATGAATAGTTGAAGGTAATTTCGTCTTTTTACACTCTTTAAAAATTGGGCCGGTTCTCTTCATTAGACCAGATTTAATTTTGGTTCAATTCAGGGGTATTTTGAAATTATTGTCTCAAAATGAAATTCAAGGTACTGAAAAAAAGAAAAAAAAGGTAGGGTATGAAAGTGTCAAAAGTGTATATTTAGGTGCACAAAAGTGTCCTTTTCCCTTTTTAAAACTTAGGGGACTCCATATATAGTGTTTAGACCTAAGGAGAGCTAAGTGAGGAACAACTATATGAGCTTTTCCCATTAATCTAACCCACGATAATACCAAAATGCAAGCTAAAACTCCATAAACCCAATATGGAGAGAACGAAGAAATCGAAAATTCATAATGTTACTTACCTTTTCAGTATTCATAATGCTTCTCACCAAGCTGAACTAGAGAATAATTGAGCTTGGTGAGAGAGAGTTAGAGAGAGGAGGTGCGAGATTTGATGTGCGAGGTGTGTGGAAGAGAGTGTCACGTCATATGCGATGAAAGATTGAGATTCGATAGACTGAATGAGATCAGCGCTCATGAAGAGCGGCGGCGAATGGACATTTCTCTCTACACATCCCACATCGTAAACATCTAAATTCCTTTCGGTGTTTATAATCTTCACTTGTCAACAAAGGATGGGCTTGACCTGCTCTGTTGATTGCACTGAACATGTCTCAGGGTTACATAAGGCCTACCCGAGGCCTGCCCAACCTGCAGGCGGATCATAGTTTTCCCACCCGATCGCACCCGAATTTTGCAGGCCTCGGGTCAGGTAGGTCACCCGGTGAACTGGGTTCTCGAGTAAATATGGATCCCTACATGTTATGGTACGTGGGAAGGATACTCTTAGATGGGTCCATAGCTGGGATTTTTTCTCAAAGCAACCTATAGAGTTGATCTAAAACCCATGTAGTAATTTACTCCACAAGGTACCCTGTACAAATAGCATAAATGTACACAGCTTCATTGTACTCTAACCGCTTGCAGCAGTTATACTTCCCAAATACATTATCATGTGATTTTACAGAATAACAATTTGGAGAAATCTTGTCTTCTGGGCAATATATCACAATCCATACAAGAAAGAGAGGCACAGCTTTGGAGTTACATTCATATCTATAACCCTTGCTCCTTTAAACCTTTGAATGATTATGCTTTATCTCATAACCGGTTTCCTCTACATTTCACAATTCATGCATATCTCAAGGCATAGCTGAAGCTTGGGCATCATCAGAATCCACCTTTAGCTGTAAAAGAGAAATAAGTTAAAATATCTTGAGCACGGGTTTCACTCGAATAAGAGCAGTTATCAGAAAATTCATACCAGCTTGAGATGACTTAGCAGGGCTCCATGTAATAGCCTCCTGAGCTTGTCACATTGATCAGCCATGTGACCAGCATCCATCAATTCCTCAAGTTGGCACCATAGTCGTTCGATTGTTGTGTATGGAAACCAAACTGCAAATGGCTTTTTGCGATTTATTATGCCTGCTGGTCTCTGCCAGAGTTTGGAAATGGAAACATACTTCAGTAACCCAGCCATAATGTTAAAATAGTACACAACAGTATCTACATTCATAAATAGCATCCCAAGACTACAAATACACAGTTGCTCTCCCATGAGTCTCTAATTTACTTTGCCATATAACTTTCACTACTGCATTAGAACTATTATAACTTTTATTTTACACCTTGTACCTCCTTACTTGGCTGAGTTCATTAAAGAATTGGTGTGATACCATGTCTACACCTGGGAAAAGAGTTATCACACACCTTCAATTAGTTTCACATCAGCACCCAGCCAAGTTTACGTGTACCAACAAATATTGGCTCTATCCAATTTCCTTTTTATTGTATTTGCAAGCTTCCTTGCTTGCACAAAGCAATTCAGTATTCTGGAATCTTTTAAAGAACCAATGCCTATCAGGGCACTTGAGTGCCTGGCCTCCTTACACTATGTCTAGGGTTCAAACCTTGTGGGTAGCATTATTGTGGCTAAAAAATCTAATATTTTGGAAGAACACTTGCCTAAAACTGGTTCGTGACCAGAAAAACCCTGGTTTACTACATAGGCAGCAATCAAGATTTAAGTTAGAGAGTATTGGTAGGGCACAATCAAACAGTTTCATATCGTAAAAGCTCCAACTGGCCTTTTATCTCGTTCTCGTGTAGCACAAAGGGCTAATTTCAAATTCCCTCCTAAAGCCCCAACATACCTTCTATCTCAAGTCTACCATACCCTCTTCAAAATGGTTATTCTGAAATCCCCTCTAAAAGCCCTGGCAAGTCTTCTACCCCAAGTATATAACTCCTCTTCAAGCGCAACAGGTCATCTATCTCAAAATATAAAATGTCCACATTCTAACGAAGAAAGCATTCTTATCTGTGAGGGGCACACTAGAATATAAAACTATAATTGGTTCATTATTTGAGTTGGTCCTCTAGTATGGAATCACAACTTGGTTTGGTATTGGGCATTTTGCCCCGTCATGTATCCTCCCTATAACCAATATTCTTGGTCACTTGTGTTGTTCAGCCTGCATGTGATGAGAGTGTTGAAGTGCCCCACTACATTATAAGAATGAGATTTAGTTACAACTTGATATACTAGTTGTTCTCTACTCAATAGCTTAACCTTTTGGATTGGGAAAGGTTTTAACATATTCAAAGACATTTCAACTAGCACACAAATATGAAAACAGAAAGGGAGCTGTGGCAGCACACCTTCCAGTGTAAACTCCTAACAAAGTTCACAAAACCACTTTCTGCAAATTATCTCATAATCTAACAAATATTCTGCTTCAATAAGTTTAAGATATTTTTGAAGTGTCCCATACAAAGCAATTAGTACGCATCTGATGTATAAGTTATTCCAAACATATAAGAAGTTATTTCCACACATCATAAAAGCTTATAAAGCAAAATTTATATTTTCTTTATTAAGTCTTTTATGTATAAGTTTATTTCTTATCTAAATATAATGTATATGAAGGAAAAGAAACCTTCTCGCTAGAAGTTTGATTCAGATGTGTTAATCGTGTCGTGTTAAAACTTAGAATTGAACACCAACCCAACAACTAAAGCTATTTAGCTGGAGTGGCCAACTAGTATATCACCTGGTATTTAAATCTACATTCTTTCAAAGTGGGACACGACAACACTTCTCACATACGTAGGAAGGATGGACAATACAATGGCCCCTGCATGTGGACTAATACTATATGAACGGAGAGGACGCATAGGTGGGTCACCAATCAGCCTCTAGTACCATATTGAAGCTCAATCCAACCCACAATCGCATGTTGATGGGTGGAGACCCCAAAATAAGTTTTAAGTGGTGATAGGAATCACATTTTTTTCAATGTGGGACTCTGCACATGAACTATGATAAGATGGGTCTTTCACCCCAGACAAAGAAATGGCATGAGGGGTACAGACTACCACAGAGCCTAAACTGTCAGGTGAAGGGTCTAATTAGCACATCAAGTGATTGCTAAATCCACGTCCTTTTATTTTTAGACACTTGAACAAACTTATTTGCTATTTTTACTAATTAGTATATAATTTTTTTGTTAAAAATGTGTCTCCTCTAAAAAAAATTTGCATTCAAATACAAGAGAATACTAGAACCCATATTTCTCAACTTATAGATAGTGGTAACAGGTAACCTGGATTCTATCCTTTGAAAAGAGAATAATGTTAACAGTCAACCTGGATTCTTTCCCCTAAATGAAAATAGTGGTAACATGCAACCTGGTTTCTGTAACCTAAATGAGGATGGAGAAACAGAGTCAATAGTCAATACACCCACAATATAATTATAGACAGACATGTGTCTGCTATAAATTTTTATCTTTTTTATTGCCTTCAACAAACATTCACTCAGGTTAGCAGTTCTAGATTGCCCACCTATTGGCAAGAGTATACAAATTAACACATCATTCAAATTAAGTTCAACATAACCATGAGGGAAGAAGAATTTACCATTGAAGCAAATGATTCTATGTGCTCAAGCAACATATTTGTAGCTTCTGTGTATCGACCATGATCTACATACAGTCTAAGCAAAGACGCAGGACTCGATTCCTTGCCAGCCATATCCCAGACCCCTTCCCTTTGACCATGCTGTTACATGTATAGAAACATATCGAAAAGGAAGGTTGTACATTAGTTCTTTGACATTAGCAAAAAAAGCAATTCCTATTAACTTAAGAGGCATTAAGAACAGGGAAGGTATATGGAAGAAAAAATAACAGAACCACGGCTGAAATCAGTAGTTTCAGATTCAAATGACAAAAAACTAGTTACAGTCCCAAAATGACTGTCCCACTTCCCTACTAGGTGAAATATCAATGTTCTCTTTTCAATCAGCTAGTTACCACCACTTGCAGATTACCAGATTGAACATAATGTAGTAGTAGTATATGATGACATATGGGGAAAATCAAGACATAACTTAATTGCTCATAATTTATACAAATAATCAAATCAGGCATCAATTGTGGCACAAAAGTGAGTAAATAGAATAGTGGTTTGTTCAAAATTTCCATCTACTTTATTTATTTACATTCTCCCTTATCTTATCTGTTATGTTTTTTCCTGAGCTTTTCTAACCAAAGCCACATTGATCAGAAAAGCCAGATAAATTACCTTGAACATATGAACAAGCCAAAGAGGCAATTCGATGTGGGGATCTGTACGAAGAAGAGTTTCGGAAACAATTATGGGTAATCTAGCATGATATGCTTTGTATTTTTCCTGTAATTCGTAAAAACAGCCATGAGAACGGAAGATTAGGCAAGGAAATAAAAAAATACATACATAAATACAAGCAGTGAAAGCTAAATGGAAACAAGTGATTTTCACCATCTGTAATTATAACAGAAGAATCTAACATCCTTGCGACTATGGTCAAACTTTATCCTCAGAGAAGGTAAAAGTTCAGAGTATGTCTAAGTCCTCACATCAAATAAAAATAAGGAAATGAGGGGCATATAAATACAAGGATTACACAAACTAATAATGTTGACATTTTATTTATAGAACTCGACCCATTATATGGTAGCCCATTCTTCACGTTATCAAAACCCAGTGGATTTGGGCTGGTGAGCCTAGTCTCTAGTCAATATGCAGACGGGTTACCTACCATAACCCACGTATAGAAGTCCAACCCTACACATGTGGGGAGCATTGAGCAAAACATCACACATCGAATAAAAATAGAAGAAAAAAAAGACATACAAAGGCAATAGACACATTCAACTAATGAGGTTTGACCTTTTAGTTGTAGAGCCTGACCATGTACATATAACCCGATTTAAAAATATTTCAAAGTGAATGCATTCTTCAAGCTTCATTCAGAAACTCAGTTAAAACATAATGGATGTAAATTTATATAACTGCTGTATTTTGACATAAAAATTAAAATCAATTTTATAATATGTGATAGTAATCAGCTTCTCGACACAGTCTGAAACTCTTGAACCAAGACACATCAATCATCAGTCACCAATTTCCTTAACTAGGACTGTTTACTTTTATAACTGGAGAGGCTATTAGCACCTAATAAATTGAATCACGAAAAATGTAAAATTAACATACTGCAAACCAACCAGCTCAAAAGACCCGGCAGATCAGTGGGGTGATCAACTACGAGGGTAATAGTTCAGACTTTGGTAATTGGATGACCCCCAAAACTAATTGACCCTGATGGGCTTTAAAAAGTTGTTAACCTAATTCCTAAAATAACTAACTTCCAGACCACCCCTAAACTTCATTTTCACAGCACCAAATCAAAAGAACTAAGTATGTTTTAAAAATGAGAACAAAAGGGTAAAAAAGATTGGTAAAAATGCTCAACAGCTCACTCATAAATAACTAAACATGCAAATTATATAGTTCTCAAACCAGGAAAATAAAAATTGATTCATATTATGGTGTAGGTACGAACAAGATAAAGCTCAAGAATTTCCCATTGACTATTCCCCTTGGATTGTTGAGATGGGCCCATGAGACCCATATCATGTGAACCATGGACAGAAACTTCATCCCTTGATGTGAGCAAAAGATTCTGGAGTCGGGAACCATTCCTGAAAGTTCACAATCCATTATTGAACAATGAAAGGATATATGTTTGCAGTTCATCAGAAAAAAAAACCCTGAAGTACATTAGCAATGAGGAACAACCTATCTTACCCAACCAATGAGGAACCTACGCTATTCAGACAGCATTTCAATGCCATTGAAGAGAAAACCCTTTCCAGCTCCCTGAGCAAGGAAGGCAATGTTATATCTAAGGCATATATGCCAGAGAAAACAAGCAAGATATTAATTAATTAATTACGCAACCAGTGTCAGAATGTTACCTCTTTAATCCTGAACCCTTCCAGAATTTTAATAGAATAGTAAATGCCATGTCATACAAATTTGCCTCGACCAAGAGATCAACCAACTCTGATGGAGCTTTCTCAGATCCTGGAAAGGAAAATAAATAAAGCACACAGAAATTTGTGAAGATAGACAAGATACAAAAATAAAGAGTAGCTTAGATATTAGAAATATGTGCATAATATTAGAAGCCCTCATTACATTATTAAAACCCATCCATTCAAATGTGAACCAATGAGTTATTTGCACAGAGAAGTCATGAATATGACAAACACGAGAAACATAACAATGATAATTAGAAACATTTTTTAACAGTGTAATTATTGGCATAGTGTAACCATTGGGACCATAATCTGTTCTTTTTTTGACGCTCAGCCAATAAGCAAAGCATCACTCTAACAAGGACGGGTACTGTTGGAACAGTTAATAATAATCGTCGACAAAAGCTATGTAGTAAGTACTAACAGTTACTCTTCCCTCACTACTTCGCAGCAAAGAGGTTCCTTATGATGGCTCTAAGGTCCTTACTAATATGTTATTCTCCACCTATAAGCTCTTATCTAACACGCAGCTAGCTCATTCAAGCCCCTCAGAATTGGAATTATACTATATAATTGTGCAAGTAACAAATTCAAGGGAAAAAGGAAATTACAATTAATGTTTACCAGTAAATGTCCATCTCACATTTGCCAAGAAAAGCATGTGCTCAGCCGATGTCAGCAGAAACTCGTTTTCAAGTTTCTCAATGTCAACACAGAATTGTGTTTGTTGAGACTGAATTTCATTAGCAGAATCTGTAGCAAAAGTACAAAATGTATCATTTCATAAGTTACAAAACAATAAGAGCATTTCCCATCTATTAAACTGTAACTGAGGGGTGTAAAATATAGATAAAGAAGCCATGACAGCAATCAAATGTCTAAATGGTACAATAGTAATGAACTGATAAGCACAGCATATTGGTTATTGCATTACTCACTCTGCTCTTCCATTGTTTTTCTCAACCTTTTACTCGGAAAATGGCCATTGCGAAGAGAAGTTCCATCAAGCAGAGGATCAATCCATCCATATGAAGGATGAGCAAGATGCATGGCATTAATAGCAGCAGTAAGGCCATTCAGCCTCTCTTGCAGCACTAGAGAAAGGTGCTGATTATCTTTCAGAGCTGTTTCAGTTCTTAAACGATTTGAATATAGGTACATGCAAGTTGCTGCTTTACGCCAGTTATGTCGGTACATTTCGAACGAGTAAAACAACTTATATGGATTCGGCTTTGCTGAAATATCGGAACGCTCCGCCTACAGTACAAAGCACAAACATATCCAGCACATTTAATATTTACAAATAGAAAACGCAATGGAGTAAATTTTTATTTCAGGAAATATACCTTCCATACAAGCTCTCGCTCAACCTTCTCTGTTAAACCAATGAAAGGCAGTTGACCATTGCAAAGTATCTACAACAAATAAAAATATTCTACTGACAACATGTTGATGTTAAAATCAGTCTACCAGTAATCAAATGGAAGAAAGCCACTCATATTTGCTGTTATGGTCCCGGATTTGGGGATCGAGTTATGGCTCGGATTTCGATACGATGAGTGCTCGATTAATGAGAGAGCTCTCTGATCTCAATTTAGAGTTCGTTAAGAGGGAACTCAAGATCTCCAACTAAGACACTATTTGATTTTTCATACCATCTCTTTATTGCTTAACTCATGCAGGTATTTATAGCCTGCAGAACCCCAAATTGATCAAGAAGGTTTAGTTCAAATACCCACCATACTTTGGGGAAACACAAACAGACCAAGTACAACTAAGCTACATCTATAATTAATATTTTATAGAAGCCAAAATTGGCAGAAAACATGGGAAACAATCAAGCAAGGAATGAGCTTTTATTTTACTAACCTTTGTGGCACCGCGTTCATTAAGGACGATAAAGAAGCGTCTCAAGCATATGTATTTGCTCTCCTCATCTGGGTTTGAAATTATTGCACAGTACGCATCATAGAAATGATTCAGATCAAGAGTAAATTTGAAGACATTAGCCCAAAGACGTCCTTTGATAGTAACAGCTGATTCATTGAATGGATCTCTCCCATTGCCAACACCATTAAGATCTTCCTCAACTTGCTCAAGTGCAGCGAGAGCAAACTGGCAAGCACCTTCACTGATGTTGTACTGCTCGAATATCTGCATAGCCCATTGATAGTAAAGAAGCTTCCATGTAGAAGGTGATACAGGACCGGCTGATAGGAAAAGGAACAAATTTGTAAATTAAAAATTAAAAAACTAAACTATTTATGTGTTTTAGAATAGCAATGATTTTTTCTAACTGAACTCACTTATCGTAGCAAAAGGAAATCCAAGCCCTGAAGATAACCCCTGCAAAGCCTGTGAAGCTCCATGCCCAGATGAAGCCCTGAATATATATTATAATAGCCACAATGACAATTGAAACAATCGTGAGAAACATAAAATATCAGCACTAAAAGATACCAAAGAGGTATACTTATGGTAGAATGTTTGCTGATAAATCGCAAAGATTTCTATGAAGTATACACCCTTCAGCATACGAAGCAATCAACTAGCAACTTCATATGAAGATGATATTTATCAAGGAATGCATCTTCACTCATTTTCCTTTATTTTCCCCTTCAACATAATAGTATATTGCATACATGTAGAGGCTAGGTAATCCAGTATCATTATGATCTTGTAAATGACATAACAAATTTATTCACATTAATGAATCCAACAATAACATCTTTTTCAGCCAGGAAAAGACAAAAAGATAAAACCCTACTGCAATCTACTCATTGTTTCACATTATGAAGGACATGGTATTTTTACAGCATATGACTACATTCATCATGTTTCACGAGTTATAGTGGCCCAGTTCCGACAAACTGGTCCACAGTGCAATGCACACCACCATCATTGTATAACATAATTACTATATCAAAGAAAATCATTGTTTTTACAATTATTTGACATCCTTAGAGAATCTGAAATACTTGTCTATGTAAGGATTTAAATTTGTCTCTGATACAAGTTTAGAGGTATGGTCAACTGAAATGCAATACTCAAGAGAGACCAACTAGATTTTATGCCTTGCCAAAGTTGCCTCGACAAGGCACATACAGGCTAGTCACATGATATTAAATTTAACAAGAAGCAAAAATATTGAGTACCTAAAAAAACAGCGAACGGCTTCATAGAGTTTCTTCTCTTTCTGAATGCCGTGTGATGTGCATTGAGATTGAATGAGAAGGCAGCATCCCAGAAGATGGTGAAGAATACACCATTTACCATCACTGTCTTGAACGCTTCCAGAGCTCTTCTCTTTCCAGGAATGTGCCTCCACAATATTGAGTAAGCACTTGACGGAAATATCTAATTTTAGCTATATCCTCTCAAGAAAAAAATCTCAAAATGACATAAGAAAAATAAAAGGGCTAACCTCAACAGCATCACATTGACCATGCCTTAGTAGGATTAGTGCAAGCTCAGTTGACTGGCTCAAGAAGGCACATGATTCTTCACCAGTGCTACCCCAAATAATTAAGCTACTAAAGTTCCGCACCAAAGTAATAAAGCTTTTCGGATCAGGGAAGCTTTTGAAAGGCACATAACCCTCATCCCCAGAAGAACTATTGAGCAACAGTATAAAAGCCAATGTGAAATCACATTTGCCAAGCTTTTCATTCCATGAATGTTTAACAAAATTGCTATCTGATCCACAAAAACATGTGACTATCAGGACAATACTAACCTTAAATGTCAATAACACAAAAAGGAACAAAAAGCGTTTAGTAAGGGTGTACTGCATATGGACTGTGTCCATCTAAAGTACATGTTATGTACTAGGTAACAGAACACACTCAAATAGTGGTATAAGAAATGGTTCACTTGTTACAATCTAAACAAGTTTTGAGTAATCATAATTTAATATAATTAATGTGGATAAGATGGTCATTTTTATCTATGTAGAGGAGATGATACAATTAATAAGAGAGGCAACTAAGGGTTGTGGGTGAAGTGCCAGGGACTTTATGTAATAAGCATGAGGTCACTGGTTCCAATCCCCAAACCTGCAGTTAATGACTGACAAGGAAATCAATACGAGAGGTTTGTCGTGAAATAAAGCAAAAACCTACCAATTCTTAATGACGAAAGTTGAGAACTGAAGTCTGTGTCTGCGGATGATTCAGATGGTGTGGTGCAGAAGAAATGAATAATAAGCCACTCTGAGACACTTTCTTGAACCATTGGAATCAACTCACCTTGTATTTTGGATATGTCATCATATAACATATGGATCTGCTTTCCAATATTAAGGACATGGTAAAGTTATCCCAACTAATAAATAAATGAATCAATATTTATGTAGATTAAAAAGAAAACTATATTGTAAAATAGTTAAAAGAAAATCAAATCTGACAAATCTAATTAGCTAATCACAAAATCCACTATGATAATGAAAAAATATATGCCAGAAACTTGCCAACTTAAGTCAAATTATATGCATGTTATTACTGTGAGATATAACACATACAAAACAAAAAGGTTGCCTCTGATATGATAATGATCTTTATCAAGGGAATAAATATGCTTTGCAGAATAAGTCTCCAAGTTTTTTGCTCTTTCTTCATGGAAACAGGGGCCAAAGAGTTCTTTCATATTAAACAATGATAAAGGTATAGAAGATATTATAGTTTCTCAGCTTTATAACAGAGGTGAAATATAGACTGATAAAACATAAACACTGTAACCATGGTGCAACATAAAAATCTAAAGGTCAACTTATGTTTTACCTACACTTGTGGAACACTTATGTTTCAGATTAAAATTGCATTCTTTCAATGGCAAGGATAAAGCATCTGAATTTCTTGAAGATAATAGGTTACAGTTCCGATGTAAGCAGAACTTTATTGTCATAGTTGGAAATATGATGACAACACGTACAGATAAGTAGCTAATACAGACGATCATAAATTATTATAAACTTACTGAAACCAATAGGCAAACTAGAATACAAAATCAGAAACTTACTGACCTGTCCGCTAATTTTTACCAGATACACCAGGAACAGAAGAATGTCCAATGCCGACTCAAACATCACCTTTGCAACTTGTGAAGAAGACTGAACCACCATGGATGTGTTCAAATTAAATAACATTTCAGCACCTCTTTTTTGGATGGTTTTTTGTGGAACTAGAAATTTCATATAGTTTTCAATGACTTCCAAAACTCTGTTCCATGAGACAGCTTTTTCACGCAGAGCAAAAAGTGACAACAGCATGCCAACAGAAAATTTCCTCAGATTTTTGTGATGAGTCAGATCTTTCTCCCAAACAATGTCAATTCCTAAGTCTGCAACTTTATGGGTTGAACGATATCCAGTGTCTAGAATCTTCAGTAAACAAGGAACAATTTCTTCAGATGAGAGGACTGGTATGCTAACAAGCGATTCATAATATATTGCAGAAGCAGTTTTGCCCAGCTGTTGGCTGAGACTCGTAGCGCATCTAAGCACTTGAAAAAGAATATCATGTTCAAGACCACATAAGCCGACTTCATATACACGATCTGCAGCTTCATTTGAAGATCCTAACACAATGCAATGAATGAAGTGCATCTATCTTTAGCATATTTAATTTGAATACTAGTTTTATGACTTCTATCATTCAAAGGAGAGATTGAGGTCACCTACCATGAGTAAGTAGTTCAATATTGTCTGAACAACGAAATAAAGAGACCGAGTTCTTTCTGATTAAGCCAACAGCACCTGTTGATGACTCAAGAAGCAAGCCAAATGGTGCATTGTTCTGGCACCAATAATGAAAATAGCGAGTGCAGAAATTTTTCCAGCAACACAACATTGATAGTGGACTCTCTGTGGTACCCTGCATTTGATGCACAATAGTATCTTATTGTCACTTTCTCCCACTGAAAAAATATATCAAAGAAAAGGTGGGAAGAAATTTGAACTGCATTTGTTAAGAAAACCTCTTGTTCAATTAGGGAAAGAATTTCCTTCTTCAGTACACCAGCTGTTAAGGACTGGAACTCAGAATCGGTCCAGTGTCTATTGTAGTCCAGAAAGGTAGCTCGCAAAGCAACATTGTGATGAACCCCAGGATGAAGCAGTCTACGCAGGAAAATAGAAGATACAAAGGGAACAATACGATCCTGATTCTGTAAAATTTACATTTCGTAATGACAAATGAGAATTCCTCGGATAACATCACTGAGCATCTTATACATGAAGAAAACACGACAGATTCATCCTCATAGGCCTTAATCCCAAACTAGAACCCTGTTTTGAGGTTTTTGGCTCACTTGACACTTAAATAAAAGGGGTTCATACAAAATTGACGGCAAAATTATGTTCCAAAAGTGCCAAGAAACATGCAACTAATTGATAGACTACAAATAAGTGCATCTTCTGCACAGGATGCCTTAGCAATGAATATATGGAATTCAATCGGTGATAATGTGCAATGACAGTAAAAAAAACAGCAATAAAAAAACAGTGATGTCAAAACAGTGATGTCCTTGATGAGAATCATGAACTAAATGCATTTATCCAATAATAGTCTACACAAAATATGCATATGATGAAGTGTTCGGAAAGATAAAAAGATATAGCCATGAACTATGTACTTGTAACTCAAAATATGGATAATTGAGATCCTCTTGTTAGGTACACATTTGAGTTTGAAGTCCCACATCGGAAGATTACAAGGTATAAGAAGGGTTTATATACACATTGGATTCTAGACCCAATAGGCTAGCCTTTTGGGTCAAATGTGGGCTATAATGTGTATGTGGGCTTTCTTTGGGTGCTCCTCCTAGGTAAGGTCTGGATCTCCCCCACAGTACTATCAGAGCCTTGGTTCGGTAGACTCTCCTGGTTAAGTGGGCCGGGTACTCTCCTATTATTGGTAAGACCTGGACCATGATTGTATTTCTCATGGTGAGGCCCAGATAGGATGAAAAGGACCCTTGTGGGATTGAGTAAACCCAGTAAAGTTTGGACTTAGGGGGAGCCAACCCGATGTGATAAAACTCAATGTGGAGGGGGAGATTGTTATGTCCACATTTGAGTTCGAAGTCCCACATCGGAAGATTACAAGATATAAGGAGGGTATATATACACATTGGACCCTAGACCCAATAGGCTAGTCTTTTGGGTCAAAGGTGGGTTATAATGTGTATGTGGGCTTTCCTTGGGTGCTCCTCCTAGGTAAGGCCCGGATCTCCCCAACACCTATTACGTCCACGAGTAAATCCGTAAGGAAGCATGTATCTCTAATACCAACTAGCAAGCATATAGTTTACTACACACAAACACACCAATGTGGTGACAGCATCTTTTATAGGTAAGGAGATAAAAGTATTTTCCCCAAGCTACAGCCTCTAATACTTCGTCAGGAACATGAATGTGAAATAGCCAAGATGGTGAATAAAGCAATAGAATATTATAAACAACATATCTAGTGTACCTTCATAGATGAAAATATCGAATGGGTCATCCAGAGAAGATCATCTGAAGAATGTTCTGAGCTTTGAAATAACTGGTCAGCCACAAATTCCTCCTGCAAAGTATATAAATGGGCTTCTTCCCTAACAAGGTGGTTGCAAGAAAAAAATTACTCTTACAGAAGCAAATACGAAAATGAGTATGGTAATTAGTTGACTGTTAAAAGAAATATATGATGACATTTAAGCAATTATGTTGCATTTTGTGTGCACTTATACATAGTTGTGAGTAGCCATCAGAAATCCTCAATAAGATAAAGGGTTAAATCATTAGTTTTTATAGCAATTTTGTGAATAGAAAAATGCTCAAAAAAGTTTTTTTAGCACAATAAGTGTGTCCTTACTATTTATGAGGCACGTGTTGTGCATGAAACTTTAGTGAACTTAAGATTACTTTAAAACAGCATAATTAAAATGCAATATACATATGACTTACACATTAGCATTTGCAGTAAGCAAGCTATGATATACCAATCCATTATCTTTAAGTATATAAATTTTGTCGGAAGTAACTTTGACATCAATGCATTCCCCCTGTCAACATTTGAGCAGTGGCAAAATTAATAGCAACGAACAATTGCACTTGCAATATGTATAGATGATTATACAAAAACAAAACAAAAAAAAACAAAGTAGCATGGAGAAGAAACAATAATTACCTCCTCTAAATGAATACTCCGTACCGGAGGTTCCAGTAGTAAAACGATCCTGTCCGTAAAACTATATCGAAGGCTATATACATGAATCCTCTCCAAGTTATCTTCCTTTAATTAGGCCAAGAAATAAGCCATTTAAAGTGAACAATGTCAGCATACAAACCAAGAGAAAATGAATGAAATTGAAAAGAAGGAAAGAGATCTCAGTACCATATACTAACCACAAAGCCAAGTTCATGTGCTGCTTATCAAATATATTCATAAAGTGAACCTCATAAATAGGAACTCTTTAAGTGGTAAGGAACTAGAACAACTAGCATTTAATAAGGTATAAGAGATTATATCATCCATGTAGTTGGACTAAGCAGAGTAATCCATGTGTTCTCCAACATCCAGTATTCTTCTAGTAAATATAACCATATGGATATCGACATCCAGATGAATTCAATGCATATTTAAAGTCTTTACAGTGTGGAGGCAATACATAACAGAAATGCAAGTGGATACAACCCAATAGTTAGAGACACGTACCATACTATGTTTGCATAGAACTGCAAATGGAATTTTGTTTGTATTGTGACTGACTTCGTTCACCCATAACCGCAGAAATGCAGCTCCTAAAAGCACATGATGAAAGGAAGCAAGAAGATATTAAATTTAGATGTTTAATCTCAACCATATGCTTTACGACCCTAACACTGATTACAACCTTTTTCCATTTCACTGATACAATGCACAAGTATGGCAAAAACTGGGAGAGGTACGTACACATGCAATATAAGGACCAATTTCAAACGAACAGCATGTAGAGAAATGCAGTTAGTTAGAATCAAGCACTCCTGATTTTGTTAATCACTAGAAACGTTTCCACGAGAGATTCCTCTTAATGTCGCTCAACAAATTGGTATTTAAAAGCATATCAGTTTTTTTGTATCCGTAACGTCTACATGAAACAACCCAGAATAAATGTCCATTCTCAGTCCACCGAACATGTCGATAATCAGCAGACCATGACAGGTTGATAACAATAGAATCTTAAAACTCGACTGCATATATCTGGTACGAGTTCACAACTAAAAGCAAAGTTCTAAAACTCAGAATTGGGGAGAACTAGGCAGCACAAAAAAAAAGTTCTGACAGCTCAAGAAAAAATCGGAAAATTTTGTTTTGTATTATAATATTATATACGTTATGTTGGCGCTAGTCGGGCAGAAAGGGCATTTTGGGGACTAATTGGGGATTAATCGAGAATAAATCGGGTTGAAGGAATATTCGTGAATTATGGAGGATTAATCGGACAAATTGGGGATTTTAGAACACTGATATACGTATGCATTGTTGCAAAAAACAATAGGCGCTAGTCGGTCGGATAGAGTCTTCTAGGGAGTGATTGGGGATTAGTAGGGAATTATAGGGGATTAATCGGACATGTCGGAGATTTGTACAACATTGTACATATATAATATATTCATATAAAATTCACTAGAAAGAAAAAAAACAATATTTTCAACCAACTTAATAAGTTAAAACAAAAGCACAAACTATAGAACAGTTTCAAAGCATATATATGTACAAAATAAAAATAAAATTTTACCAACTTTGACCAAGGTGACCAAGTGAAAGCCCAGTAAAACTGAACCACCGAGAACGAGTTTTAAAACTCGTTCCAAAACTCGACCAACTCAATTTTAGTGATTTCTCGGGGAGAACTCGGGAGTTTAAAAGCACTTACTAAAAGAGGTCGATCTTATACTTTGGTTTGACTATTCCCTTTATAATAGCTCTTATATCTATTTTTATTCTTTGTGAGACTTTATAGTTCAACAATCCCAACGAGCCACATGGAAAAATGCCCGCAAGCTCAAATCATTCGGGCTCTCATACCAAATAGAATATTTAAATGATGCTACGAATATCAGGTCGTTCTCCACAACTAAAAGATCAATGTTGACCCCCAAAGCAAGGGAACATATAACTAAGAATACCAAATTTATTTGTATATAATTCCTAATGAGAAACTGAATGCTAATTATGTGTCCTGTGCCACACTGCCCCAGAAATCTGTATTATAATTTACTATGTATTTTAATTGAAAAGGATAAGCAGATCATCCTATCATCTATGCAATTCATCTCTGGTTCTGCGAGGATTAATAGATATCATTTCTAAATGTTAAAACAAATCAAATAAGAGTGTAAATTATTGGTTAAAATATTCAAAATAATCCGCTACGACATGGGATATTAAACTTAAAGTTACCTGCATTCTCGGAAATGCAAGTAAAATAAGATAAAAGAATTACCTGTCAATGTTGGATTGCTTATGGTATGACAGAGAACCCTACTGTGACTAGAAAGATCCCATATTCTAAGAACCCCATCAGAATGAAGCACAAACACAAGTTTCCTTCCAAGCAATTCTGATATTACCAAACTCTGTACTGCTCCCACCATCCTACCCCTGCATGGAATGAAAATTACAAGGATAAGAATATAAAATCTATTTAGAAGTGCTGGTAGCATCAAGCACCCAATTTTCTCTTCTATATAGACAGCTTATGTTCACTGATCAAAATTTATGGATTTATTTGTATGAGGGAGTTTAGATTCAACATTCAAGGCAAATTGGAAAGCATATAGCAGCCTCCAGTAATGAGGTGTGCCACTACATGATCCAATCTGCTAAAGAATATTAATGACACCAAATAGTTCTCCTTTTGGATTTCTTTAATATCATTGTATTCAAAAATTTCTCACAAGCCCTAACCAAAATGAGAACGCTCCGACGTGGTAGATCCTTTCTGCCATCTCATTGCATTGCTGATTAGTAAAAGTTTTCTTATCTAGAACTGTTCACCATGTGCTACATCTTTTAATGGCATAGCCCAAATCATCTTGAAAGAAGTCCAGAAGACTAAAGCTTCCCCCTTTCTGCCGCTCTAACCACATTCATCAACTTATTTCTCTTGATAAACTTTTCCTAGATATAATTGATCCCCGGGAATAGGATCAACTATTCATGTAAAAGAAAACCTTTTTAGCAGGAATGTGAATATCCTGCCCCTCAAAATGTTTTCAAAATGTCCAGGATATCCTCCTAGCATACCGATTGAAGCCTGAATTATATGAGTTCTTATAACTCGCCAAGTAAACTAAAAATAATTATATAGTAAATTTTTCATGTACATAATGTTTTTTATTTCAGTATCTTGCTTCAAATCCCACAATTGTTAGGCACAGAAGTATTACGGGGCACAAAGAGTGAAACATTCAGTATGGGGCTATGATGATTAAGAAACCAACTTTTAACAGGTAACAGCCACAACCCAATTTAAACTAAACTAAAACTAAATGGTTAGAACTATTGAGGGGCACTGAGGGTGAAACATTCAGTACTACGATAACAAACTTTTAACAGGTACCAACTTCAACCCACTACAATTTAAACTAAAACTGAATGGTCCAGCTTGCTTGCATTGCACTAATTATGTAGCATGGTGATGCAACGCAACAACATAATAGAATGAACATGCGTACCTTGACATGAGACCCCATAAACGGCCAATTCCTGCATCATCTCTCAGCTCATGCACAAAACCTGAAAGAAATAAATGAATGTGTACAGTATATTCATAATAAGACAAGATATAATCCGGACAACATGCAGATGAATAGCACTACAAAAACTAATTTTTCAATACTGTCTGGAAACAATTGCATCATGTGGCTAATAGAACATTAGAATGTATCTCAGCCACAAAACATGCTCACATAAAAATGTCCCCAAAGAACAATGCATGCAGATGGAGCAATATCAGTTGCATACCGGGTGTGCCATGGTCAAGCATGAGAAGCTGGAAACAACTAACAGAACCATCATTTCTGCCAACCACAAGATGGCCATCAGTAGCCGCCATGGCTGTTATCTCGGCACAGTTGCTATGTGATTGCATTTGGAACTCTATAAGGTCATTTGATGGCAAAACAGAAGAGGATGCATATGCAGAAATATCCCTAAGTTTGAGAAGGTAAGCAACACCGGAGACAGTTAAAGCATAAAGCAGCAAAGGGTTTCCAGAACTCTGCATAATCACAAAAGGCAGCCATGAAATACATACATATCCCAAATTGATTCAATTCATGGGAAAATGAGAGGTCAAACCTCAGCTTTGCATAGAAAAGCAAACGGAGATAGTGAATCAGGAAATGTAATTCGGAGGCCGCGTCGAGGAAGTTCCAGGTGAGAGCAGAGATCCAGAAGCTCGAGAACATGAGGCACTGCCTTGTGAATTCTCCTGTAGAAAAGAGGAAGACAATGGGTGAAAAGGAAAAGCGAAACACAGAATGGAGAAAAGGGACAGAGAGATTGAAGATGAAGAGAATACCAAGCAAAACAGGTAGGAGGATCGCCGATGGCGGAGCAGGAGGCATAGTCGAGGGAGAGCGGAGCAAAAGGCTGCGAAGAAGAAGGAGAAGGCGTAGAAGAAGGGATTGAGAGGTCAACCCATTTGATGGAGTCGGTGCCGAGAACGGGGACCTCCATACCGGCCATGGATGGACTTCTGTTAAACCCTAGCAGAACGGTCAGGTCAGGGTTTAATTTTAATTTTGCTAGTGCCGCTATATTTATTTACATGAATACCTCGACTCTTTTTCTTATCAAGCTAATTGGGCTTAGTATTGTCTTGTTTACATATAAATCTCTATTTACTGTATTTTAAAATGTCATAATTCATTACGATAGAACCGCCATCTGATTTAATATGACAAGTTGTTATATTGCACGCAATTTAGAGCAATTGGAAAACAACCCAGTCTCAAAAACTCAGCCAGAACCCATATAAGTCATGTCTACCATAAAATGGACAGCATGAATACATGACCGACGAACAAACTAAATAAAACAACATTCAATAAAGACAAAACACCACAAAACAAAATATTCAACACCGAACCCAGGGGCGGAACAACGCATCCCCCTAAAACAAAAACTCCACCAAGAGCTTGCTGGCATACACTAAAAACAATCTAGTCACTCTCGTTGCCCCGAACCCAAAAACATTACTTTCCAAACATGCCAACACCTCCACAAGGGCCACCCTTCGAGCCACAACAAAGAAAATCTAATTTTAAGTTATGAGACATTTAATCACGAGTGTTAGAATGAATAAGAAATATAGTTTAGGCAATAATAGTTATGAGTATGTTTGCTAAGTTTTTTATTATGTTTTTCTATTTAGATTATGTTTAGGGATCTACTCTTATTGTGATAACATTTCAATTCAATAAACCAATGTTATATCTATCATGGTATAAGAAGAGGTTTGATCTTATCAAACTTCCGCTGAGTTTATGGTTCTGCCTACTCGTTAGCCTATGATTCTAACGAGTGAGCGAGGCAATCACTTTATTATTGATAAAATTTTATTTTCTTTCAAACAACAAGAGAAATAACCTATATTCCAGACGCCATAAAGACGAATACTTGAGCGCAAGACGCTAAGGAGCCGAAGCCCGAGCACAAGATGCCAAATAGCCGAGTCGTAAAGTGCAAGACGCCAAAGAGCGGAGGTATATATTGCAAGACGCTATAGAGTCGAAGGTGAGGAGCATATGACGTCATAGAACTGACTCCAAAGCATGTCTTTCACTTCATGTTTGGACTTGAAAAAAAGTCCAAAGAATCACGGATCCATAATCGTGTGACGTTTGCGTTGTCGAGTGCATGTGATGCTCGCGCCATAAAAAATATATGATGTTTGTGTTGTCAGGAGCATATGACATTCACACCATCAGGAGCATATGACGTAGTTTCTATTTCCTCCGTCAAGAACATGTCATCGTTGAGAGCATGTAAATTTAAGAAACAATTCTGAGCTTGTAGATCGCGTATATTTTTACATCAAAATTCAATTCAGTTTTTCGTCGCATTGCGTTTGAGGGGGGTGTGAGAATAAATAGAAAATAGGGATAGTTCCGCATAGGTCACCTAAAAAGTTTTGATTCTCACATAGGTCACCTAACTTTTTTTTAACTTCGTAGGTCCCCTAAAAAAATTGTCTCATCGTTACTAACACCGTTAGTTTTTTATTATTTTATTTTTAAAACTTCAGAGATGACCAAAACACCCTCTCACTTATCCTTTAACATTAATCTCACTTCAACTTACCAAAGGCCCCCCATGCCTTTTTAAATGTTCAAATTGAACCTTCGGTCTTCATTTTCGTAGAGAGAAATGCATAGAATCAAAGGGTTTATGATTTTCTGAAAGTGATTGGTGTTAAATGCTAATGGGTATATTTATAACAAAAACAAAGGAAGATTGTGGGAAATATATTGAGTATATCTTGTCATTATGCTGACTGCAAAAGGATGCAATTACCCTCCTGATTTTTCTACCACTTCCCATAATTGTACACTGATATTTTTGTTCATTTTCCAGTCAAACAATATTGGAAATTGTTTATGGAAGTGGAAATTGTTTATGGGTTTGGTCGACAGTGTGAGAAATTTTGGGTTCCGACGATGAACGTCAGTAGAAAGAGACCGCTCTAAAAGATTCTGTCTCGACGTCGGTCTTGGCCTTCTCGGCGAAGGTATTCGACGCGGTGGAGGATCTGGTGGCTACCGTCGTCCTCTCCGGTGGTTCTCTCATCGATTTGCTCAGGATAATGGTGGTGCCACCGAACCTCGGGGAGGTCGTTACTGACACCGACGAGGTCGACAAGAAAGACAAAGTCGGTGGCGAGGAAATAGGCATCATATTCGGATTAGACCTCTCGCGATAGGCGCTGCCACAACTGGAGGCGGAGACACTCTCAGGATTTGGCTGCTCGGATCCTTCAATCCTAATTCTCAACCTCTCTTCATATGTTTCCATTGTTCCATTACAATGTGTTTCCATTGTTTCATAAACAATATATTTATTTCCATTGTTCCATTGCCAATGTCTTATGCTTTCATTATGTCATTGCAGTGTCATATGTTTCCATTGTTCCATGAACACTATATTTATTTCCGTTATTTCATTGTCAATGTCCTATGCTTTCATTATTCTATATAGGTTATTTGTATACCCATTTTTTCATGGGTTATGCCACCTTCTTGCATTGTTTCATACATATGCTTATTATTTACATTGTCCTATTATTTACATGGAGAATGGAACAATGGAACTTGGGTAATTGAACACCCCATTGAATCCATAATGGGATAATGAAATCATGTAATACTTGAGTCATACAGTATG
>JAYMTP010001859.1:0-21912 GCA_036897365.1 Geranium brycei
TAGATGATGGCTCATTAGTCCAGATATATATATATATATATATATATATATATATATATAAACAAAATGATTTGAAATGTGTCTATGCATAAAGTTAAATAGTTAATTAACGAACTTACAAGCATATTAAACAACCATATTCCTTTGGAATTCCTCATGTGCATGAGATAGATTAACTTAATGATCACTAATTAATGCTCAAAACGCATGCAAAAAAGTGAAAATTTTCTCTTGATTAAGGTTAATAAAGATGGTGATGAATTCCCATTACACAGGGTAATTATAATAGAGATTACAAATTTTATAATCTTTGAATTCGAATAATTTTGAATTCCAAATAATTAAACAATGATAGAAAGTTACTTTGCAATCTAAATTGTAGTGGGTGATTAGTGCAATCTCACTCCACCACCATTACCATGTCACGTGACTAGCTATCTAGCTTAGGACCACCCGCTAATTATTTTTCCACTCTCAACCACTAATCACTACTTAATTATCATCTAAACAATTTCCTTTTGTTTTATTGTTAAACGTGAAATATTTTATTTTGTTAAGCGAACTAATTGAATTTTATTGAGCCTGTCAGGGTTTCCGAAAAGGAAACAGATGCAAGGAAAGAGAGGTTAAATAAAGATAATTAAAATTGAAAAACAGACATAGCTGCTTACAATGAAGATGATGAAGATTGAAATACAAGAAAACAAATGCGGGCTGAACCGAGACAATCTCCGATCAGAACCCGACCTTCGGGACTTTCCCTCTCCACACATCTCATTTCTCGTATCCAACAAAAATCAAATTAACCAAGGTACCCTCCGCCATCATGAGATTGGTACAAGTCTGAAAATTAATGTTGATTCAAATTCTATCAACGCTAGGCATTCGAATTTAACAAATTTTCAAATAAATAAAAATTACACATTGTTCCATTAAAAAAAATAGAGGGCAGTTTTAACAATGACACCAAAATGTCTTATCTTAATCTATGTCAATATTGTAAAGATCACTAGACGCTAGTCGGTCGAAGAGAGCTTTGTAGAGACTAATCAAGAATTAATCGAAAAATAAACCGGATTAATAGGAAATTATAAAGGATTAATTGGTGACCAGTCAGTAGATTAATCATGTACTAGTCGAACAAGACGAGAATTTTTACAACATTGATATATGTTTATTATTATTTTAAAATTAAAACAGAAGTCTAAAGTTAAGAAAAAACATGCATGGACAAGTAAATTAAAAAATATATAAACATAACATCAGAATTTGAGCATCCAAAACAAGTTTAGCACGAAAATATAAACCTAAATAAGGTTGGTTCATTATGGAACATTCTTAATTTTTAATTTTAAAAGTGTACGAAACGAAACTCATAATTTGATGAGATAAGAGCAGGTAGATATGCATAACTAAATATATTTTTGCATATATAAGTCACCTTAATTTTTTATTATCTTGAAATCTCAGTTAAGATTCATATTTTTGTATATCAGTACACTGTACACCGACATAATGATTTTTCGAGCTCTTGAAAATTCGTTTTCTTCCCTACCAACCTCTTGTTGTATAAGATGGTCAGGAATGATGCATCCGGCTTACTCAGAAGCAATATAAATTTCAGGGGAACTAAAGTTTATGTGACTTATGTGCAGAATGTGTTTGGTTAGATGTACCGAGTTGAAATTAGTCCTAACTTGATTAGAAGATGTTAGAAAAATTCCCTACCTAATATGAGGGGCAAAAGGGTAAAAACAGGCACAGCTCTCAAAAACCTAAAGAATGGATTGGAGATGGAGGATCTGCTCCTTCCTGATCAATTGGTCAATTTCTTTAATTTCATTTCTTTATCGAATAGAGCACATCAATTCAATTCATTCAATACAAAAATGTTTTTCATTTTCTTTTTCACCATTATTTCTCTGAATTTAAACCTCACACCATCCCGCTCCAGAGCTCACTCACTCACTCACTCACTTCACAGCTCAGCCTCTACATCTCTCTCTTTCTTCCGTCTCCAACCTCCCATCGCCGATGTGGAAGTGTTGGAGCTGCGTTTCGACCCGATTCTAGGTCATTTTCGATGCCTCGCTTGCTAATCGATTAGGGTTTGATGGGTCTTTTGAGATCTCTAAGAATCTTCAAGTTTTTGGTTGGTAAAGCTGACTCTTTTAAGCTCACATTACCGTCCTCCAGCTTTGATGGGTCTTGGCTTTGTTTGGTTGGGGAGAAATTTTTTCTGGGTAGAAAGGGAAATGGGATTTTTTAAACTTATTTTATTTTTCAATTGGACCTAAGAAAGCGAAGAAATTTTTAAAAGTGAAGTCTAATCCAGCTACATTTTACTGAGCTGACTGTTCTGTTTCTGGAAATCATGGAACCTATAGAAAATTTGCTTTCCCTGTTTCATTTTCTTTTGCTCTTGTCTTATTGCCCCATAAGAAATAAGATGGGAACAACTTAATCTTTACCAAAACAAATGCAAACCAAAAAAAACTTCCTCATTTCTTAATGAAATGGAGATACATGAAGTTTTGGAGGCTAGATTTGTGAAGAAATTTGGGAAACTAACATAATAAGTAAGCAATTGAATTATCATGTTGGTCTGGGTTTTGTTTCATTGCTGTTTCCCTGATTAGGAACTTCAGATTGAAATGTTTGTTTGTTTTTGCCCACATCATATGAGCAACCAATTTGGACATTCAGTTAATCTTGTTCATCTTATATGCTCACCTCTTAATCTGAAATTTTCTTTGCCCCTTGGCTTAAGTTGTGCTTGTCCTGATCTGATAGAGGTTCTTACAAATTTGTCAATTTTTAATCAAATTTGAAGTTAGAAGGCCTATGTGGGTGTTTTTGTAGTGGGTTTACCCTTTTGAATTTACTGATCTTGTATAGCTTTGATCCCTCACCTTGGATCAGTTCATCTTCTTCACTTTATCAATGCCCTTGGAAATTCATGCCTTAGAAGAATTTGTGCCATGTAACTTCTACATCAAAATATATTAGTAGTGCTTTAGGTTTTTATTTGAACAGAAAATATTACATTTCAAGTTGATTATACAATGTTATATTTCATTATTAAGATGTCACCCTCAACAGTACACAAATGTTGGTGGGGTTGTTTTCAAATTTTCATGCAATGCTGACTTTCCATGTATATTGCATTATTATTTCTGTAGAGAATGATCATTTAGTAGCAGGTTTTCTTCTCTAAGCTTGCTTTCTAACTCTAAACTTAACATATTCCCTTCAAGGTTGTTGCTTTACCTTAATGAATAATCTACCCACCCTACTTAATTGATAAGATTTGGTATGCGATATTGCTTGTCTTGTTACTCCTGCCCCCTTACTCTTTCCTATGTAAACATGATCTTCTCTAGCATTCAGTTCTTAAATTCTCACCTTTTTCTGTTTGTTTATCGCAGATTGAGTGTATTTATCACCTTCTAGGTGCATTGCATTGTGGTCGTTTTCTTCTTGAAAGCTTGTAAATATGGCAAAAGAAAACCTAGTTATTGCTAACGTCAGGGAACTTTCTGGTCGAATAACACGTTCTCGAGCTGCTGGCATATGCACATCTCAGCAGATCCCCCCTATAAAAGTGCCAATGCAAGTAGATCAGAAGCTTTCTTCAAGAGTAAATCCTAAAAGAGCAGCATTGGATGAGAAAAATGCTAACATGTGTCCTCAGCCCAAGAAGAGGGCAGTGCTTCGTGATGTCTCAAATGTTCGCCATGAAAATTCAAACAAGGATTCGCCCAATGGAACCAAAATACAGGTCAATATGTGATTTTTTTGTCTGTCGGTACACAATTATAGCATAGCATTTTTAATTAGCTTTGTAAGGGAATGATACACAATTATTTTGTCTATTCACATTGCTGATCTTTTGGTTGTTTGAGTTTTGCTGAATATAAGTTGATATTTGACATGTTTTCCTTTTGGGTGCTCATTTTTTTGAAAGAACTACATTTAGAGTTAAAAACTTAGTGGCCTGAACTTAGCTTGACTAAGTTCATTTTGGAGCTAGATGTACTTGGTAGGTTCATGTACCCTCTGAAAGCTATTCATATTTTTTGCTCAAAATCATGATTACTTTGTCCTGATTTGATGTTTCTCAGCCTAAGAATGTCAAGCAGAAGCGAACTCAAAAAGCTCCATCCAATGTGCTCAAAGAGTGCTCGTCAGCAGCTGTTAGAACTGCACAACTTCAAGCTGGGCCAAAATCAGAGATGATCCAGGAAATAGTCATGTGTGGTAGTACTAACATAGAAGAAAATGCATCTTCGCGGTTGGGTGTCACAAATGACTTCGTAAAAGATATTGGCATGCTTAGAAGACATACATCTGGACTGCATTCACAACCTCGGATCCCTCCAAAGAAAGGTACACTTTCTTCTTTCCACGTCTCATCTCAGAACATAACATACGAAAACATTATAACTGCCTACCTTTAGTAGAACGCAAGAAAAATGCCTATTTGATGCAGTATTATATCTTAGTATACTTCTGTCATAAAGGATGATACCTGCCATCGTAATGCATGCATTTATCAATTTAGGAGTTCACCAACTAGATAACATCAGATTACAATGTATACATGTTGTTGGGATATCAAACCATCTGCTTTTGTTAAAACTGGCTACAAATTGGCTGTCTAGCAAACGTGATTATGCTAAACCATATAGTTGGTTCAATAAGATTTCAAGTCTACAGCCAATGTCCCAATTCTTTTGAAGAATAATGTAGTACTAAATGCAAATAATACTAGTCTATATCAATCAAGGGAATAAAAGGCAAACATGTTTTTTTGAGTTGAACGTAGGCCATAATCAGAGTATTGATATAGTACTTATTGCTTCTTCAATAATTTTGACTCGGTAATAAACCGGAACCTAAGTTGTGATATAGGTTCATTAGAAAGTATTATCGTACCATTCTTTGTATGATTTACATGCAGCTAATAGTTTCCCCTATATTGCTTGCAGACAGGAAATGTGGTATATTTGGAGATTCTATAAGATCAAGCAATCCGGATATTACCGACATTGATTCTGATCACACTAATCCTCTACTTTGCAGTCTTTACGTCTCTGACATCTATAGCAATTTGCGTGTTGCAGAGGTATGAGCTGTGCATAGGATTATTTAATTTCTACCGGCCAAAATTCCTAATTGAACAAAATACGGTGTAATATGATGAATTAATTCACATTTCCCTTGTATCAGCTTGTCAGGAGGCCATATTGTGATTTTATGGAAACAGTGCAGCGGGATATCACTCAAGGCATGCGGGGAATTCTGGTTGATTGGCTCGTAGAGGTTAGTGTAGTTATTTAGAATCTATTCTCTTGAGTATTGATATTTAGGTCATGTAACTAATCATCAATATTACTTGTGGTCCTTTAATGTTCAGTAAATTCCTTAGCTTCATATATAGTAGACCTCTAATTCTGTTTTCATCTTCAACTCGGTAAGTTGTGTAGTTTTTAACGTGCTTTGTTGTTAGTGATGGAAATGATCGGAACATGTTATGAGGTTTTTATGAATCTTATGTCTAACCCTTCCCCGTTGTTTGGGTGCATTATCTTTCCCAACAGTATTGTTTGTGGTTTCAGAAAGCATATATGGCCTTTTTTATCATGTATGTGTGTATCAGCATTGACACATATATTTGTTACAATTATAAGATAAAGGTCTTAGACAAATGTATACTTAGTCAATTTTGAACAGCTAGAAATATGAAAAAACTGTAAACAATGTTTATGATGAGTTATGATTGATTGAAGTGTGTAACTACATCTACATCTCCAGTAACAGTTGAAACTTAGAAACCGTTGTGTAAATAACTTTTGAAGTGTTTGTGTTCACAAAGTAAGCAAAAATTTAGTAATCAAATAATTTTGTTATTTTCAGGTATCCGAAGAATATAAGTTGGTTCCAGATACTCTTTACCTCACAGTCTATCTCATTGATGCGTTTCTTGCACAAAACTACATTGAAAGACAAAGACTTCAACTACTTGGGATCACTTGCATGCTCATTGCCTCGTAAGCTCTCTGGTCTCCGGTGAACTCTTTACATAAGTACTTAGGACTAAAATCAGAGTGCCTTGTTTTGAAAAGACAAATGAACTTTTTGGATCTGAACAAAATGGTTTGGTGTTGAAAGTGGTTTTGATTGTAAGCAATCTAAATGGGCCTTTTCTGTTTGTGAACTGAAGGAAGTATGAAGAAATCTGTGCACCACGTGTGGAGGAATTTTGTTTCATCACGGACAACACATACTCGAGGGAGGAGGTATGCGAATGCTTGTAATTGCTATGCAAATCATGTGACACTATATCTCAGAAGTTAACGATAAATTCAATGCATCTCTGCTACTTAAGGCAATTTTCTTATTGCCTTGATCAGTGTTCATCTACATTATATTGTGTTAATGGCAGTCGCCACAAGAAAGTTATGTTCAGCTGAAAAGATTGGGTTTTCTGGTTGATACTTTTTAGCACTTGTGAACATGAACTGTTAGTCTGTTACAGATACACCTGTCCCAATTTGATGGTATAGGAAATCATCTTTTGGACAAATGGTTCCTTTTTTCAACAGTTCCTAAAAGGCATGAACAAGCAATTGAATAAGATTTCATATTTTTGCTAGTAGTGATTAGTCTATAAAAGATGACCATGTAGTTAGTTTTTTCTCCATAATTCATTTGCAAAGTTGCTAACAATGGTAAACTAAACTGGCAGGTATTAAAAATGGAGAGCGAAATACTGAAATATTTTGGGTTTCAAGTATTTATGCCCACCGCAAAAACTTTTCTCAGGTACTTGAGATTGTCTTTTGTCAACTCTCTTACACCTAGTGAACTCTTCTGACATAATTTCCTGTTTCTTCAGGAGATTTCTTCGAGCAGCGCAAGCTTCTTACAAGGTAAAGCAATTGGCCTTGGATCATTCATAGCTACCGACAAAAATGTATCTTGTCTTATGCGATTGCTCAAAATCTGCAGAGCCCGAGTGTTGAAGTGGAATACTTGGCCAATTATCTTGTAGAATTGACGCTAATGGACTATGGATTCTTGACTTTTGTTCCTTCTGTGATTGCCGCATCAGCTGTTTTTCTTGCCAGGTGGACGCTGGATGAGTCTAGTCACCCATGGGTCGGTATCAGAATATCGCTCTCCTCTCCATGTGGTTTTAATATCGTCACTAGTACTCTGGTCTTATATATATACCTTTACGTTTTGTTGCAGAACCCGACTTTAGAACACTATAGCTGTTACAAGGCATCGGATCTGCAAATGCCGGTCCATTTGTTACAAGATTTACAACTAAACACCAACGGTTGTCCTCTAAATGCCATACGCACAAAGTATAGACAAGAGAAGGTACGATGTTTGCTATTGTCTACAATCGTTCAGATTTCTGGAAAAAAACTGAAAGTGGTATTTTTGTTATAGCAGTTCAAATCTGTGGCAGCTTTGTCGTCTTCGAAATTGGTAGAAACTCTATTCTGAAAGATAAAATGAGTGCTTGGAGAAGGGATCGAAAGCGGTTCTCCATGGGATTGTACCTTCTTCTTCTTCTTCTTCTTCTTTTTTCTGGTACAAGTAGCTAATCTTTGCTGACATAGATGTATGTATTGGTAGATGTTCATTTTAAAGTAGAGCATTAATTTGGCGGATTGTAAAGTTTTCTTGAGAAGTAGAAGTAGAATACTAATTGTAAACTTCCTTTCTTTTAATACATTACTCTTTCTCTTTTGGTAAACTAATTTAACTGTATTCATCTCAGTTT
This sequence comes from Geranium brycei, assembly GCA_036897365.1. Lineage (NCBI taxonomy): Eukaryota > Viridiplantae > Streptophyta > Magnoliopsida > Geraniales > Geraniaceae > Geranium > Geranium brycei. The sequence goes on from JAYMTP010001859.1 coordinate 7,802, forward strand.
GATATTAAGGCCCTTTTTTTATCAATCTCGTTGAATAGATGTTAATGGTTCAGTCTTGTTAAAGTTAGGCGGCAACAAATCACTTGTATTGACATAATTTTATGTAATAATCTAAAATTAAAAATAATGACATAAGTTTATGCATACTTTAAAACTTTGAAGTGAATTTATCCATTAATTACAAAAGTGAAGTTGAGGTTATGTTACATGTACCTAACTGCAAGAAAATAATTTTTAGGAGACTTCTTGAGTTAAAAAGTAAAAATCAGATACCAAGTTGGCTTTTCAATTCAGTAGAGGACAACATTTGTATTTATTGACCCTATCAACATCAAATCTTAGTATAATAATTATATGAATAAATATTACAAAAAAGAATATGGTATTAGTACCCACCACATCCACGCGACAACTTTCTCACTGCTTCTGCTTTTTCGTCGAACATACTAAGATTTATGGGCCCATATAAACTATATGAATCTCTCATAGCAAAATGTTTTAAATAACGTAAACGTGGAAATAATAATCAACATCTTGGTTTGAAAAGTCAAATAAAGGGAAAGAACTCGGCTGGGCTCGTGAATAAAGAATTTAGCTCAAGGTCCACTCAGGCTCGAACAAATTTATATAATTAAGTTCAGATTTGTCTCAAAAAATACAGGTAAGCTCGAGCTCGGCTCGACTCGATTCGATTTACTTAATTATTAATATAAATATTAAATAATAAAATATATATAATTCGTCAAATACTAAGCGAGACAACTCGAGATTGGCTCGACTCGATTTGGTTTGCCTAATTTCATTATACACATTTAATTTTTTTTAAATATATTAATTAAATATTAAATGAGCCAGCTGGCGAGTCTATCGAGCCTTAAAAAGTCATGCTCGAGCTCGTCTCGTATATTAAACGAGCTCAACTTTAAATTCGAATTCGACTCGAACGCGATAATAACGTGTCTGAACGAAATATATAATGAATTGGCTCGAGCAGCTTGTTAAGGGCTGGGCTACTTTTTATGGGGTCGTAAGACGTGTAACTGAAAACAAAATAGTTCGGTGAGTGCTTTTTTTTTTGAGTTGAGTGGGTGGATGCTAAGCTGGCTGAGTAAGGTCGAGGCCAAGGCAAAAAATTGTCACGGCCCAAAAGTCTATTCAGAATCGGTTCGGCCCATTACAGCCCAAGTTGAAATATTCGTCGTCGTCTCTTTAAATGCCTGAAATGGCAGTGACAGTGACATGTCATTCGGTCGAAGCTGTTGTCTCTGGTGAAGCTCACATCAATGACGATGCGTTCTGATTTCTCATCCATGGTCCGTCTCAATATCGGTCTGTTCTTCACCTTCATTTCCATCTCCATACGTATTCATGTCTGTGTATATATTTATACATGTATTTTTATGTAATATGATTTAGATTTCTGGTTTTGATTTGTAGATCACTGCTGATCGATCAGTTGTTGCGTAACTGTAACCCTAAACCTCACTGCTTGTTTCTAATTTATGAAATTTCTATGAAAATGTGATTGTTGAACACGATTTAGGAAATAATGGTAACCTGACAGCTTTACCTTTTCTGGTTACTGAGAAAACTGAGCTTGAAATTCCTGAAGGAAAGTAAAGTTAATTTAATGTGAATTCAATAATATTATGTTAATTTATTTGAACTATTCAATTCTTCAGCTATAATGCGTTTTCAAGCAAAAGATCATTTGTGGTGGTAGCTACTGAATTTACATGTGTACGTACAGGCGGGAAGAAATTCTGCACCACAGTCGATACGTTAACTCAACGCGAGCCTGATTCAATGCTGGCTGCGATGTTCAGTGGATGCCATAAAGTGTGCCGCGATGACGAGAAGGTATGCACTTCTCTCTTTGGTCAAGTGTGTGGATCTTGGTTACACTCTGTGGTTGTATTGTATGAAGCACCAACTCCAGTACAAGATAGTATGGAGGACACGGAATCTGAGTTAAGTTTCTTCTTTCACATATTGGAAACAAGTGTAGTTCTTTGATTATATTGAATTCTTGCAGGGATATGTCCTTGTGGATAGGGATGGAAAACATTTCCGACATATCCTAAATTGGTTGAGGGATGGCACCGTTCCTTCTCTAATAGACGGAAAATACTTGGAACTTATGCGGGAAGCAGAATATTATCAACTACATGTATGCTGTACTTATCTTCTAGCTGGTTACATCTTTCTTCTTGTTCTTGCTGCTTCAGATAATGTAATTTGTGATTTGTGGCTCATTGGAACTATGATATGCTGGTCTTCATTTTCTTTTCCCCTCCCCCCTTTTTATTTTCTCTCTTCTCTCAGAATTAACGAGAGGTTGTTGTTTTATTGCTCGTCATATTGATCTGAAGAAGTTTGGTTGCATCTATGATATGTTTAGTCCTTGTATTTTTGCAAAATAAGATATGAGATTTTGTGAATTTAAATTTGAAGGAACTGATGAATAACCTTTTTTTGCACGCTGGACCGGAAATATAATGCTTCATAAACCACCAATTTGACAATAAGAGTTGAATGGAATTCTTCATCGAGCAAGTCTGAGTCTTAAGTTCTATAGATATCTGTCTGTCTCATGTTGATAACCATATCTCTTGCCAAGTTGTCCTTTACTATTTTTATTGACATTTCTTCTCAAGTATAACATGAAAAATACTTGTTATATATGCATATTGAACAGATTGCCATCTCTAACTTTTCATAACAGTATCAATCATTTCATGTTTTAACCAGGGACTGGTTGATGAGATCAAAAGTGTTCTAAATAGGAAGAAACCAGATGATGATTCAGAAACTGAGTTGACACGTAAAGATATCATCAAATGCATACAGACTGGGAAAGTTAAGTTCCGAGGTGTTAACCTTTCTGGCCTTGATCTTTCCAAACTGGTAATCCTTCCCGGTCTCAGGTGCTTGATAATCTCATTACACACTAAAATTTTACGCCTTCTTTGGTTTTGAGTTCATAATGTAGGCCACTTCTCCGCTTTAAGCAATAAATAAATGAAAATACGATTATATTCTTACGTGCAATATTTTGATTCTTAAGTTCTATTGCAAATTCATCAATGTGCAGTATATTCTGCATCTGCTAGAGTAGAACACATTTGGATTTTGAAATTTGTAATAGTCAGTGCTCTAAAACTCCCGAATTTTCCCGAGAACTCAATAAAATCGAGCGTGCCGAGTTTTGGACGGAGTTTTAAAACTCTTCTTGGGGGTTCACTTTTATCGAGTTTTCAATGGGTCAACTCCAACAAACCTAGTCAAAGTTGGCAAAATTTTATTTTATTTTACACATGCTTTGAATCTGTTCTATAATTTGTGATTTTATTTTAACTTATTAAGTTGTTTGAGAGTATCTTATTTTACTAAAATATTGTTATTATTGTCTTTCTATGTGAATTATATATGAATATATGTCTATATACTATTTATTTAATACAAAACGAGTTTTGCCCATTTCTCCCCGAGTTCTCAGAACTCATTATTTCTGCCTCACCGAGTCCTCCCCAATCCCGAGTTTTAGAACCTTCAACCTAAAAAGTATGTTCATTGTCAAAATTTGATTCCAATCCGAAATCTAGCTCTCTTTATCAACTATCATATTTTCTTATTAATAAGAGAGGTGTTATTTGAAATACTCAAACTTATTTTTTTTAATCAAATGTTGGGAATTGATGTAGATAGTTTTTAGTTATTTAGCTGGCTTGATGAAGAAATTAAAGTCTCAGTGATTTGATTACCTAGATAGTTTGTCAACACCATTTTACAGCTCTTACATTTTGCAACAGTCATTCATATGGCTTTCTACAAAATTATGCACATTGAGCTTATTATTCTCAAATGCACCTTTACTGTTATACTACATGCAATCAATCTGAGACGTTGTTGGTGCTTCAACACTTTCATTCACAACTATGCTAAACTCTTCTTAGATGGAGAACAGTTGAAGACCATTCCGTTAATATTTAAATCTACAGGATCTGTCAGATGTTGACTTTAGCTATGCATGTCTCAAAAGTGTTTTCTTCTCACAAGCAAATCTTCAGTGTGCAAAATTTCGGGTTAGTTCAGTTTTAGTGATATGTAGTGTCAAAATACAAGAATATTGTTATTTGATTTACATTATTTACTGATGTTCTGAATGCTTACTGTAATTTCGTTCTCGTGAATCCACCCATTTTAATTCAGGATGCGGATGCTGAAGGTTCTATCTTTCACAATGCGACTTTGCGTGAGTAAGTCTCCTAATTTAGTACTTGACTCATCCATTAATGCATCTGTAAGCGTCTATTTAACAAAAGTTATATTGCTAGGAAAGATGTGAATTCACTGAGGCCAATCTTCGTGGAGCTATATTATCTGGTGCTAATCTCCAGAGTGCAAACTTACAAGGTAAACCTTTTACTATCATTGTAATTACTTGCTAATTAATTAGATCTTTCTTTAACTGGTAGTACTAGACTATAGTTCTAGTTCTATTCTGTTTCATATAACTGCCTCATATTTTTTAATCACTTCTCCATGCATAATTTTCTCATATCAGCAATCCATAATCTACTCTTATCCTCATCCCTGCCTCCAAGTAGAGGACCAACCACCTCTCCTTGCATATTAATCTGCTTAGCGCATTTCCTGAGCCAGTTTATTTAGCATATTTGTAGGAAGGTGCCTGAGGCCTGGATTGTAGTTAATCACTGATTGCATCACTTCCAAAATTTCCATAATTGTTCAAAATAGCTCATGTGCCATTATATTAATTAAAGTAATTTCCGGTAGTGCTGAGCTTTCTTATGTATGAAACATGTATTGCCAAAGCAAATACTACTTGTGCTGCATAACATATGTATGAGAATATAAATGGGAGATGTATAGAACTTAGTCTAACAACCTAAAGTGATAAATTCTTCACTTGCTTTTCTAGAACCTGTAGGAGAGTGAATTTTTTTTTTCATTAATGAACAATTGTATTGAAATAAAAAAATCAACAATCATATTTAATTTTGTTTTTGTTGATAGTCCTGGACCTCAATTCCCATTCTAAGCTATATTGATGTATGGAAATGAAGAACGAATTGTAGCAAGTGAGAAATTAGCGGTTAGACATTTCTGTTCCATAGCATTACACCTACACTTGAGCCTGGTTGATCTTCCTATGAATTTTTTGTTTAAGCTACAACAAAGTGTTGAACACAATAGTTCTGATTAAGAGCTATATCATTCTTCTCTCAAGTTAGTCTGGAAATTCACTTTTACTTTCACATTGCAGATGCTTGTTTAAGAGACTCGAGTTTCTGTGGAGCTGACCTGCGTTCTGCACACTTACAGGTATAGTATATAATTTTTAGTTGCAAGAATTCTTTCCAACTTTAGGGTTTTTACGAAACATTTGGCAATGAGCCCTGGCGGTCTGCTTTGTCTATGATGTTAATTAAATTTGCTCAACCCTTAAAACTGTGGCACACTCTACAAAAGCTACATATGTCATAGGGCAAATCCGTATACTTACCAGACCCCCTTTGCTTCAGTCACTGTGCTCTCTCCCCAAAGTTCATATCCTTACCTCACAGTAAAAGAAACACATATGGTTTGCCAAATTACATTTCATGTAATTTTTGAATAATGCTATAGGGTGGTTAACAGTTCACTTGTGCTTTTCCTTTTCTTTTTCATTGCTTTGAAATCCATGAAAATGATTGGGGAATCCATAGTAAATTACTCGAATGAAAATTTTATTATAAATCAAATTGTCTATATTGAAGTATAAAGACACATCAAATAGAAAAAGAAAAAAAGAAAAACATATATAAGGAGAAGGCTTGTAGGCTTTTTGGCTGTGGCCCATTTGTCTCCTTATGGTCTCCAGGCCATAAGTTGATTTGCTTCCTAGTATGCCACGTGGTCCGTTTGTTGCCTCACCTATGGTCCTTGGTTCATATATAGAATTGTTTTATGCTATGACCCACATGTAAAAATTCAATTTTACATGTGAGGGGAGTGTTAAAGAATAACTGAATAAGGTGACATCGAAATATAAACAAGCGATGCATATAAAGAAAATAGTCAAACCCAAATATTGAAATTAATCTCTTGTTGTGGACCATGACCTGATATGTAACCCGGTTTCAAAATTCTACCATCTACATCAACCCCTATATTTTATTACAAAGTAAGCATTACTATAGTAGTATAGTGGAATAATGCTAGTAGATTAAGGGCTCTAAAGTCATAGCCAGGCTTTCGAGGCCTAGACGTGTTTCCCAGTCAACCAGGATTGTCATACATTTTAGAAGGTACTATTTTAATTTACGGGGGCAATATAAAAAATGATCTGTAATTACATTGTTAAGCGAAAGTAACAGAAAGCTCACACAAATATCAATAAACAGAAAAGATGAAATGAAAACAAGGAGGCATTAGGAATGAAAGTGCCTGTTAATATCTATTTTAGTTGTTTATGAACACAGTAAATTTATAATGTTATTTAGAAAATATCATTTGAGGTTATCTGGGGAGCATTATGTGATATTCATCCTTATTTTAACTGAAATGGGAATCTATAGAGGTTCTGTTTTGTTTGGTTTTCAGGTTTGGCTCATTTTTCTCATTTTTTTCCCAGACTGCTGACCTTACTAATGCCAATCTAGAAGGAGCTAATCTTGAAGGAGCTAATTTAAAGGTGATTTCTCAGCCTTATATATATATATGATAGAAGGTTTCCAATGATTTAAGAATCGATGATGATAATTAAACTTGGTTGAGGTTAATGGCGTAAAATCAATCTAAAGTGGGTTCTTATGCTTTTGTTCTCCGTGAACTTTATGATGACATTACTTGGTGAGATGTCGGGGATACAAACCCATGCCCAATACCACACTAGTTCCCTTCCAAACTTAAATAATATATGATGAATATCTGTTTGGGTGCAATATAACTGAGTTCATCAAGAGGTATGTGGTTCCAATCCCCCTCTTGTTATTGCCTATCAAAACAAAAAGTGAATCGAACTCTAGGTAAGCATACAACAAAAACATTTTAAGAATCCTACTGGAATCTTACAAGAATGCAGAATAAATGTATTCACGGTTTGGGACATGCGGTGAGAAAAAAATATCAATGCCATCCGAAAAAAGAAGAAAAATAACACTCATAGTTTTGTAACAAGCAAAGGTCCCCAACTTTCAGACCATGCGAGATACATTATACCATGATGAAAAAATGAGTCAGGTTAGATTAATTCCTAAGTTATGAGTGGGATGTCACCATGAAGATTGATGAACTCAATTAAATTGCACCCCGACTGACATTCTATCATACAAATTATTAGTTTGATAAAACATTTTGAAGGAGGCATTCTGAATGATTGCATCAAATCTGAATAAATGAAATGCCTTATCTTCTGCCCACTTTCCTCAGCCTCTAATTATAAAGTTAACTTGTTTAGTTCCCAGGTTAACTTGCTAAAACTACTTATGTTTCAGGGCGCAAAGCTGAGTAATGCCAATTTGAAGGGTGCAAATCTTCAACGTGCGTATTTACGGCATGTCAATCTTCGAGATACAGTAAGTGAAAAACAGATCACGCTTTAAGATTATATGAGTTTATTCTCCCGTTCATGAAGTAGATATCTCATATCTGGACTGTTTTTGATACTCCAATCATATTATTATACCTGGATATCATTTTCCATACTGTTTGCTTCATGGAAGTATATAAGATCCCACGTTAGCATGGAGAACATGTCTTCCTATTTCGAGTCTGTTGTCCTGTCTGTTTTCATTGGTCAAGGTGCATTGGCTACCTAAACTACTAAACCCGACCCATATCATTTGTAATTTTATTTTGACAAGTTTTACTGAAAGTTGTAGCTTGGGTGTATTAATCGGAAGGAATTGATGGAACCACTTCTCCTATTCCATCCTACTTGAAGTATTTTGTAAGTCATAAAAGGTTTGGGAAAATAAGCATCTATTCACTACAAGGTTCCATGGGGAAGAAAATCATATAGATAGGTGAAATTCTTAATGTCACCTTTGTGCTTTGCTAGAAATTCTCAGTTTGCATCATTTGCTATATTTTTTTTGTAATTTCTTTGAAGTCCCTCTATTAAGCACATTAAGGTATTAAATTTGTGTGATTTGTTTTATTCAGCATTTGGAAGGTGCAAGGCTTGACGGAGCCAATTTGCTTGGAGCTATCAGGTAGCAGTGGAGAGGGGAAGATGTAAAAATCACGCATATGTTTATGCTCGGAGTGGGATTATGTTAACTATTGTCTCCGACATCTTAAACGCATGCAAGAACAATAAGTGAATTGGAACTTGTACATTGATTATGCATCACTAATTGGGTCCATGCCATCAAGTCCCATTCGATCGTTTCCTTGAAAACTTGTTATGAGAAATAAAAGTAGTTGTGTTCAAACACAGTTTTGAGCATGCAGATTTGAACATATCACTATATTGATGTAGGTTTTGCGGTATGCAAGCAGATGAATTTGCGATGCAAAAACTCTCAAGTTAATCAATATCTATTGACTGACCATTTAAATATTCACATTAATAATTATCTAGTAGGGATATCATTGATATGTAGGTTTGAGGTGAGTTTTGTACTCTTGATCTCGAATTAATCTAATCTTTGAAACGTTCTGTCTAAAGATTTAAAATAATACTCGGTTCAATTTTGCTCTAATCTAGTAAGGAGAATTAAAAACTCACGTTCTTCGAATTGAATCCAAAATATAATTTCAATCAAATATTATATATTTTTTTAAATTATATTTTTTCCTATGTAGTGCGGGACAAAATATGGTAGTCCTAATACCTGTTTTTGCATTCTAAACCTGACCCTTGATCTTACTTAAGTTAGAGATATCGAAAGCAAAGGGAGTTGCCATTATCTCTGCTTATTATACTTCCATAAACACTAATGGGATGATGAAGACACTTAATAACTATGATAAGGACGGGACATGATCAGAAAACTCGATCGTATGTCTTACTGTCATCTTATTTTAAACACATTATTATCCAATAATATTCAAACATTTGATGAGATATATTGGTCTTAACCAAACCAAATAGCCTTATTAATCTTTGTTGAGTAAAAGTAGTGTAATTATATTCTTACACGTGTGCCGCACGAACATTTGTAAGTCCAACCCCAGCCGTAAATGACATTCTATAATTACACAAGCATACAATATATTCGGGTCTCCAAGGATACAACGAATGGCATGACACACGAAAGACATAGAGCAAAGACAAAATAATGACAGGAATCATCCACATGATCGAAAAGAAACTGCACATTCACGGCCACAAGGATGACATTGGCAACACAAAGCAGCCAAAGAAAGGGTTACTCCAAAAAGTGAGGAGTAAGATGCACAAAAATAGGACGAAAGCGAAGAAGAGCAGCAACAACAAAGAGGTCAATGACATCAACAATGCCTTCGATGATGTTGTTGAGGAGGACATGACAATCGAGGAGCTTCTAGCAAATTGCTTGCTTTTCTTTTTGGGTAATTCCAGTTAACTACGGTGCACTGTGTGTTTTTTTTAATTTATTACAGTGTATTTTTTGTATCAAATCTGTTTGTAAAAGTTTCATTTTGTATTATTTTACCCTAATATTGTTAAAATAGAAAGAAAATAAACTATTGATGTTGATTTAAAAAAAACCAAAATTACCCTTGTATTAAAAAAATAAAACAAGAAAACCAATTTTCGTTGTTGCGGCCATGATCGCGGATGATCCTTCTTCTTCGAGCATATAGCAAGTCCACCTCCATGCAAAGTTGATTTCGGCGAAGTCTCACCAGTCACATATACTAATTCCCAATTTGAGGAGGCAACGATCCGTGTTCTCCGATCTCATTGCTGCCCTCTCGATCTCCACCACCAAAGGTACGTAACAATGTCGATTTCATCACACTTGTTGATTTTTCAAATCCCCAAATCCGTTTCTCTGATAGATAACATTAACATTCAATCTTCGTCAATGCTCGTTAAAAGCACCGACTCTCATCTCGAGTAAATATTCAAATCTCCTCCATTTTCTTATTCGATATAGAAATGTTTTGTCCCAAGAGCTCCAATCCCTCTCACAATAATGGCGACGGAAGGAAGAGTTTCAAACTTCTACAACATCGCAAATCCGAGTGATTATAATTATACAATCCATTTGTCGATTTACATGGAGCTACTCCTCCAGAGTCATGGCGGTGGGCAGCTTGGAGGCGGAGCTAGAGAAGGAAGGTAGAGGAGGAGATGAGTGAGGTGGTTGATGGACTGCTCTCCCAACACGCCGTCGCTGACTTCTTTTTTCTCCAACAAGCCATCATCCTTTTTTAACACATCATTGATATTTGTACGCGAGACTTTAAATTCAGACGAGTTCGCAGCTCAAGCTTGAGTTGTTTCTTCGGCGAGGTCAAGCTGACTCGACTCTCCCTTCTCGTCGTCATGCCTTCGAGCTACTCTGGCTCCCTCTTTTCGTCATCGTGCTATCAAGATGCATACCAGAGAGATGAAAATTGGCAAGTTTGAAAAAGAAAAAAAATAATTATTGTTTTTAAAATTTTAAACATATGAATAGTTTTGACATTTGTAGACAAATTAGCTCAATTTATAAAAATAACCTTGTAAGAACATGTTAGTTATTTTTATAATAATAATGCACAATGATTAATTACAAAACTAAGATAATTTTCCTCATTATTTTCCAATAACCTTGTATGAACATGAATACATGATAGTCATTTCTTTTGATTACGTAACCGTCACCCATCTTCGTTTGAATATCAAATGTGTAGACTAAATAATATAATATAACAATTCATTTGACTTTTGTTAGAGAAACAAACAAGTTTCGTATGTTTGATGCGAATCATAATTAACAAGTAGGATATTTTAATAAAAGATTATTCTCGTAAAAGTGTTGTTGTTGTGCATATAGAACCAAACTGTTGGCGACAGTGAAGCAAGACAGTGACTTCCAGCAGCGAAACACACAGTTTAATTAGTTGCCTCACCTTATTCAACTAAATGACGCCAAATAGAACAAGTCAGCATTGTTTCTTACACCACCACTTGGCGCTCTTTGGTTCCCAAAAATCTTTAGTTTTAGCTCCACTTGCCTTAAATTGGAGTTGAATTTTATTAAAATGCATAGATTAGTGAACTGTCTCATTACAAATTCAAATTCAAATGTTAAAGTCAGACTTCAATTTAACATTGTAAATTCATTTCAACCACATATTTTATGCTTTGAATTTACGCAGCCGGCTAAGTCCTTCTCCTCCCCTTTAAATCACAACACACTCACACCTACCTGCTCTTCACTTCCTTCAAATGATCGAACTTCACTAAGCACAATATTTATTAAGCTCTAATCTGAATCAATTAGCATGGACAGGTTGATAAGCTTGGAGCCGTCGGTCACGGTGGCCGTCAGGATCGAGCCGGGAGCCAAGTGCTCCGGCGAGCTGACGCTGCGCAATGTGATGCACACCATGCCGGTGGCTTTCCGGCTCGACGCCGTGAACAAGGCTCGCTACACCGTCAGGCCTCAGTCTGGAATCATATCTCCTCTCTGCACCTTGACGGTGGAGATCACTTACCACCTCCCGCCCGGGCTCGCCGTCCCTCTCTCCTTCCCTCACTGCCCCGACTCCTTTCTCTTGCATAGCGTCGTCGTCCCCGGCGCCACCTCCGACGCCGTCCCCCCCGACTGGTTCAGAAAGAAGCTGGTGTTTATCGATAGCGGAATCAAGGTCGTGTTCGTCGGATCGGCGGTGCTGGCTCAGCTGGTGGCCGATGGCTCCATGGATGAGATCAGGGAGGTTCTCGAGAAGAGCGATCCTGAGTGGAAATCGGTTGATTCGTTCGACTCACAGGGACAGACTCTTCTTCACTTGGCCATTGCTCAGAGAAGAGCAGATTTGGTTCAGTTGCTTCTCGAATTCGACCCCCACGTGGAGGCTCAGAGCCGGTCCGGATCTAGATCTAGCCCCCTGGAAGCCGCCGCCGGATCTGGCGAAGCGCTGATTGTGGAGATTTTGCTGGCTCGTCGAGCGAGCGCGGAGCGATCGGAGAGCTCCGATCGGGGACCGATTCACCTGGCCGCCGCCGCCGGCCACCTGGAGGTTCTGAGGCTTCTCCTCCTCAAGGGAGCGATCGTCGACGCTCTGACGGAAGACGGAAACACGGCCTTGCACCTCGCCGTGAAGGAGCGCCGGCGAGACTGCGCGAGGCTGCTTCTGGCCGCCGGCGCCAGATCCGATCTACGGAACTCGCGCGACGGAGAAGCGCCGCTGCACATCGCCGCCGGGATGGGGGACGAGAGCATGGTGAAGCTTCTGTTACGCGCGGGAGCGAACAAGGACGTTATGAACCGCAGTGGCCGTACGGCTTACGATTTGTCGGCGGAGTCGGGGCACGCCAGGCTCTTCGACTGTCTCCGGCTCGGAGACGGGCTGTGCGCGGCGGCGAGGAGAGGAGAGGCGAGGGAGATCGAGAAGCTCGTGGAGGACGGAGCCGCCGTGAACGGCCGGGACCAGCACGGCTGGACGGCGCTGCACAGAGCGTCGTTCAAGGGGCGTTTGGACGCGGCGAGGACTCTGCTCGACAAGGGGATAGAGATGGAGGCGAGGGACGAATACGGTTACACGGCCTTGCACTGCGCCGCGGAATCAGGACACGTGGACGTGGTCGAGCTGTTGATGAAGAGGGGCGCTGACGTGGAGGCGCGAACGAACAAGGGCGTGACGGTGGTTCAGATCGCCGAGTCGCTCCAGTACGCGGGCATCACCAGAATACTCGGCTACGGAATTGCCGATGCGGTGTCGTTGGCGCCAATGAAGACAAGGTCGAGTCGTGGCAGAGCCGTTGCCGGGTTTGGTCTGTCCATGCCGTTGGTGGTGCTCTAACTCAAGATTCATCACAGATTTTGCTTCTCAGGATGGAATAATAGAGCTTAAAAGTGGTAGGAAATCTTACTCACTCTCTTGGTGATAATATTAAGGAAAATTGTAAAAACTCTCTCCATTATAAAATTAATTTGTTGTTTTTATTGCAAAAACTCTATGTTTACCATGTATTTTTTTTGCACAGTAATTTTGTTAAAATATACGGAAATCTTGAAATATTTTTATAATCCTGAAAACACCTTCACCACTAAGTGTGTAAAATTGCAAAAAAAATTTCATATATTATTGCACTTTTTGTATAGAGTCTAGGTATTATTTTAATATAAGAAAATTCATTTGTATATGTATATTATTTTTATTATTCTAACTGTGCAAAAAATTCATTGTATAATGAGACTTTATGCAAAAGTGCAATAATATATGAAAAGTTTTTTGCAATTTTATATACTAACTTGTGAAGAAATTTTTGGAGTTATGAAAATAGTTCAAGATTTTCATTTATTTTAACGGAATTACACTGATATTGCCAAAAAATAAAAGGTGGATGGAAAAACAACAAATAGAGACTTCCTGCAAACCTAAAGCAACGTAGGGAGAGTTTTTATAATTTTTCTTTAATGTTACTACTAGGGTGTAACTTCGCGCGATGCGCGGTTCTATTTGAAAAATGTTATTAATAATTAATATTATTTAATATGCTCAAATTTCAATAATTGATAATTAATTTAATAAGATAAAATGAAGTATAATAGGCAAAATAATCCAAAATATAATTTGTAACATATTTTGAACATAACGTGTTATCTTTGATGGACTAATAACTTGTTTTAGTTGGAGAGAAATATTGTAAGTCAATGCTCATATGATTGTCACTGTTTGTTAGAGAGATATTTCTGAACACTTCATGATAGACAACATTTTGGATTATATGAGTGTCATGCACATCTTCATCGGTATCGAATATAGTCAAGACTTTACGGGATGTCACTTGCGAAACAACAACGTACAACAGGCCATACTTAAAAACCTAACCCATAAAAATATGCATTAAAATGACATGATATATTAGATTGAAGTATTAACAATCAAATAGTGTATCAAATAAATGATAAAATGAAACATTACTTGTTTGGGTGAGTAAACTATAAAAATCTTTA
>JAYMTP010001860.1:0-21907 GCA_036897365.1 Geranium brycei
GGCTTTTGTTGTATTTTACTTCCTTCTTTCATTTTCATTGTACTTGTTCGTAGAGTTTACTTTTCCCAACTGGGGAATCATCACTCTTTTCTTTAATATAATCGTTTATCAACAAATAATATTAATGAAAAATGTTTACCCCAATGTAGAAATTAAGGTTTCCTTCTATACCCTTGTGATCCCACCCAAAAAAACCAACAGAAACGTTTTACCGAAAGACTCCAGCTTTCGCACCCTCACTCAGTTGTTTATGACTATGGAAAAATGGTAATGTTTATGATAAGTATCTAGAGAATGTAATGAGAACATTTCCACTTCAACCCGGCATTGATTAAGAAAAAAGGTTATAGCCAACAAATATGCACATACTTTTATCCCGGTTTTGGAAGTTCCTCTTAAGCAGGTCTCCAACGATTAAGGGAAGGGATGTCTGGCCAGCACGGAAGAAATTGTGGAACGCCTTGACCTGCAGAAAGGCCAATAGAAATGTCATACCCGTGTGATAATTGGAGATTAATTGAAAACTGAGAAGACAAAGGAAAAGCTGGGCCTACAGAACAGGACCGCCTTGGACTCGAGCTCGAGCTCCTGGCGGTGGACTATTGGTGGCAGGGTGCTGAAAACTCATACTATTTGACGGAGGTTCTTCATGTTGTGAATGGAAATAACCTGGAATTAACACAACTGTCGTTAGAGTAAAAGGTAATTATGATAGAAAGAGAAATACATATTCGGAATGGTAAACAAATCCGCATTTAGATAAAATGAACCAGGAACTCTCGGATGGAGAACCTTATGAACTGATAGACAAATGAACTTGCACATTCAGAATGGATGTGTAAAAAGCAACATGGACAATCTCACATTTAATCGAAGCAACATGTGTTCAGATCTGAAAATTCTAATTATATGGCATAAATCAGTGGCAAAGCTAAATTAGCCAATTATGTACAATAGACCTAGACTAATAACCCCAATACAATGAAGTGTAAAAACTAATTGTTCAATTATACGAATTCATCATGGGAAGAGAGTAGTCTTAGTTTTTGAAGTTTCACCAAGCTGAAAACACTCCAATCATAGTCAAATAGCTGGACGTGAAAGTGAATACCTTATGCCCTCAAGAAGACAACCAGTGGCAAAAAAAAATGTTATATATACACATAATGCATGTTTAGGTTCGTGTGCTTCTAATAGTGGCATATCCTATATGTTATCACTGTTGTGCATCTTAGCATAAAAATATAAAATAAGTAATGCATACCCTCATGGACAAACGAAGGGCCTGAACGCGACTGAGTTCTGCTGTCACTCATCCACCTCCAGCGTTGATTATCAGCATTAAATTGACTTGCGGGCATCCTCCGGTGTTCGTCAGTAACATATAGGCTGCGACCATCGGAATGGGATGGTACTGGGTATTGTCGGGAATAAGGATGCTGATTATGCCTCTGAAATGTGGGTTTTGGATATGAGAAATGACTGGACAGAGGTGGAGAAGGGACGGGATGTGAAGGTCTTTGTCCAAAAGGTGCATTGCCTAGTTGAAATTTCCGGTTTGATTGTGAAGAGACCCGGGGGATTATGTGTAAGTCGTTTTGTCCATATTCTAACTGCCGGCAAGAACTACTAAACCCAGAAGGAGACATCTGCTCAAACAATTCATCTTCAACAGAAGCATCCATGAGGCTCCCATGTGGAGTATTTCCAGCAATTTCAACAATTTGGTTTCCCTGTACAGAAAAGAGATATGGCTATAATATCCCAAGCACCTGCTCAAAATCAGGCACCAAGTGGGAAAATACAGTGTTCTGACAGTCATTAGGCGCCAGTCGGGCAAGCAGAGCCTCTGAGGACTAGTCGGGATTATTCAGATTTTTTTATTTTTTATTAAATAAACTAATATACATATACAATCAAAAATATAAATTATGCTATACAAAAATAATAGAATTAAATATTTTTAAGATATAAAACCTTTTTTAGAAAATATTTTAATGTTTGTTACATTTATACACTTGACTATATAAGAGTACTGATTAGTATAAATTATTTTAGTTTTAAGTGTTTATTAATATTATTTTCTAAAATGAAAATTTAAAAATAATAATAATTCCCTAAAACCGTCGGATCGGTGTTGTTTCCGGCCTGGACGGCCGCCTGGGTCGACTTTTACTACACTGGAAAAAATGAGGTGAGAGGACTTACAGTAAGTGTACTGGAATATGCTTGAGGTCGATATACCAATTGTGGTGGAGACTGCTGCACAGATTGTGGTGATGGTAGTGTTTGGGTTGCTACTGAAGGTTGAGGAACCGTCAAGGTAGGAGACTCGGATGGTGGTGGAGGAGGAGAAGGTGGGGGTGAAGGAGGAGGAGGAGGTGGTGGTGGTGACGGGGATAGTGGAGGGGGTGGCGGAGGTGGTGAAGAGGGCAATGGTGGAAGAGGAGGAGGTGAGTCAAGAGGTAGCGGAGGCGAACCCTCTGGTGAAGGGATCAAGTAGGAAGAATTGTCGGAACCTGATTCGAAGATCTTATCATAACCTTGTTGTTGCAAATCCATATCAATAGAACCGGTTGTGAGGAAAGGTCCTTCATCGTTAGGGTGTCCAGATGCATCTTCCATTTCAAGATCGCCGTCCACGTCTTCTAAGATACAATGGCGTCCGCCATTTAGTTCGGGCTCTCCTAAAGCATTGGTGGGTTCCAGAAGTGTAGCATCGCCAGCTTCCTTACATGAACTGCTAGGAAGATCTTCTTCATCATCATCTTCGAATACATGGCAGGATAGAAAGGCGGGCAACTGAAATGTAGCATTACTGAGACAATTACCAAGAAATATGTCAGCAAGGTTAATCATTTACCAATGTAAATATGAGATAGAGATAAATGTAGAGAAAATTGCAAAAAGGTGTTGTGTTGTCCGTTAATGGCAAAAAGGTGTTGTATTGTTTGCATTTTTTTCCAAAATGTGTACATTTTTAAACAAAAATGACAAAATTGCCACTGAAATTAAGAATTAAGACTTTTATAACAATTTTAAAAAATAATTTTACCTTAAAAATAGTATGACTAAAAATATAAATCACAAAATTTGATCATACAAATTTTAGTTAAAAGATAAAAACAGAAAAACTTTTAAAATATATATATTTTTTATAAAATTTAGTTCCAGGGGTAATTCCGTCATTTATAAAAATACACACATTTTGCAGAAAAGATGCAAACAACACAACACCTTTTTGTTTTACAATTTTCCCATAAATGTATTCGGGCAAGTTTGGGTGTGATTATAAATGGATTACCAAAAAGACCAGCCTAACAACAGCCTAAGGTTTGAAGAACCAGTATCGAGCAAAAATGCAATTAAGTAATCGAGAAGAATTCAAACCTCCCATACTCATCAACCATCATGTCGTCCATTTCTCTGATTGGATCGTCTACACCACGCTCAGCTCGGGATGGACGTTTAAGAAAAAACCCAGCGCTCACATTGCCATTTGGAACTCCAATGCCATCGATGTAGCGTCGTAGAAGAGATTCAGGCAATATCTTCCTCTCAAGCCATAACCGTAAAACCTGTTGCGGAAAAAAACATGTCAATCAACCTTGAGAGTAAAATGGACAAACAGTTCGATGGAAAGACGAAAATACTTTGCGACACTGGTGATGATTTTCACTAGAGCCATCACCAGGTGGAGCAGCAGCACATAGAAGACGAGGTAGAGCAGCTTGAACTGCAGGGATATATGAAGCACCAGCAATGCCTAACGAACATAAAAGGAAACAAATAGTGCGCCATAAGTATGAAGCAAGATTAAAGAAAGTACACATATCATTTGTCACTCTATATCTACCTTTTTGACTATGGGAGCATTGGGTGATGGAATCCACAAGAAAGAAAATGTCCACCTTTCGATGAGAAGTAGGCTCAGTTTCCAATTTCCGTATCAGGAGATCCACAACCTGCAGGAGATCAGATGCTTATAATTGGAAGACCCGCTGAGAGGCATGACAGCCCCACAATTATAATTTCAACATGATGACCTATAAGAAAGCTATCACAATATATCTGACTACTTAAAAAAACTCGATCAATAAAAATCATAAATGAAAAAAGTGAAATTAATACCAACTTGGCAGGTCAAACGACAGGGCTCATTTGTTGGTCTCTTATTAGCTCTCATTCTTATTCAGCAAGAGGCCCACTAAAGTAAGCAGTGTTTGGTTATGTCTTATTCATCTTTTATTCTGTCTTGAAGATTTGTTTAAAAAACAGATGGTAGTAGGTATGATGCAAGTTATCGAAAATATATGACAAAATACCCTCTGAAATAAAAATTAATTACTATGTATTTATTTGATTATGAAAGGCTCACTCACCTATTTCCTAAAATAGATCAGATAAGATGTGTAAAAAGACCTAGCCTCATATCACTTATCTGAAAAATGTGCCCCCTTAGGCATGAACCAAAAGAAAAACATAACAGGTGTAGAAAGATTATATAGCACACCTGATTGGCGATGCCATACTTGGCACAATCTATGGCAAGACGAGTTGCACGACCAATACTTTCTTTGTTCCTTGACAAAGTTTCTATCATCCCCTCAAAAGCATCCCGAGCAACCGCTGCCTCAGTACCACCACTCAATGAGCCTCCAGCAACCATACGTCCCGAACTTACTCTTCTCTCCTCGACTTCCTCGTGATCGATTTGGTTCTCCGATGAAGACTGCCAACCATGAGCTGAGGGAGAACCTGACTTTGTGTGATAACAAGATCCCTGTACATCTTCGTGCATCAAGCTACTGGTGCCAGCCAGGGAAGGCTGCAGTGCTGAGGATGGACTCTGTCTTCTTTTGTGCGGGTCAATCGTAGATATGAATGCAGAATCGGGATTGTCAAGAAAAAAATTCTGTGGATGAGCTTGCTTTCTCTTTGCTTGAGCAACCGCAATGAGATGCTTCATGGGCAAAGCAGAATTTGCAATCCTTGAATCAAGCAAAGAACTTGTTTTATCTTCAATGTCAGCTTCTTGTCTGTTATTAAGGCAAAAGGTTAAATACAAACCTGATAATAAATTAATACAGAAGCAAAGAATTCGAATCAGTTACAAGGCATGTATACCTTTCACAAGAGAGTGAACTATTCTCAAATGGAACTTCTTCTAAAGCAGCAAAACCATTCATCCGCGACCGTGAATTAGACTTTGGCAGTGTTTTTGATCTTTCTGTTGAAGAAGTGGACTTGTTTGAGTTTCTTCGGAGGGCAACTTGATTCTGGGGAGAGTTAAGACTACCAGAGACAGCCTGGATCTTTTTTGGAGTATTAGAACTGGAAACTTTTGCTGCTGCTTTTGTGATTTTCTGTGGCTCTACTGCTGATTTAGAAGCAGGAACTGACCGGGGAGAATGTTTAGGCAAATCAATAATTGATTGAGCATCCTCGGATGGATCTGAATCAAATCTTGCATGACTTCTAGGAACATTTGCAGTTGTTATTTTCTTAGGCCTCTTCTCTGGAGCTTGTTTGCTAGATGGCAGAGACTCATTGTGTGATCTCGAATTTGAATCTTTTCGATGTATATCCTCCAATGCATTAGCATATCTAATGTTCTGCTTTGTATCTTGATAACTCTCATGCTTTGGCTCGGCAATCTTAACGGTGTCTCCAGCTGATGTAGATGCAACATTTCGAGCAGATCCTCCATGAACTGGAGTTTTCGCAATTTCATCTTCATCATAGAGACAAACGGCTCTGCGTTTCTTGTGTGACTGAATGCTCAAACCTCTATTAGAAGATGACACATCAGGCTTAAGTAGAGGAGAATTCTTTTCAGTTTTATCGTTAGAAATATGCATTGTAGAATCACATTCAGCCTCGAATGATCGGCGATGGTGCTGAGACAATGGAAGAACAGTTTCATGATTAGGAGCTTTCGAAGCCACGTCCATTTCTCTTTGGATTCTTGATTTGGAATGAATTTCTGCTTTGACAGCTGATGTTGATCTTCTGAAATCTGAATGTTTATCTGACTTGTCGTCAACGACATTAGAACTTCTGGGATGTAACCACTCAGAATCAGCACACTTTGATTTCTTGGCAGGATGTGTAATGTCGTTAGCTCCAGCAATATGCTTTCCATGCTGTGTGCCAAAATGCTGGCCCTTAGCCTGCCCCTCAGAACTGGCAATTTTCTGCATGTCATCAGCAATATTAGCTCTCTTTTTGCTTCTAAGCTGGTCTTTTGCCTTATTTGAAGAATTTGGAGATAAATTCTTCACACCTGCACTGAATGCAATTTTTCTTTTCATTCCATCTTTCAAGTGATCGCTACATTCATAGATATCATGACCACCAGCGCTACCATCCTTCATAGATGCAATAACAGACTTACTAACCTCACGTCTCTTCTCTGAGCCAGTGATAATTTTCTTCAACTTGTGACCATTTACTAATGCCTTTTGTGTACCCTCATGGTTTTTAGCAGGATGTGGAACTGTCACGGATGAAAAATCATCTTTTTTACCATTGATCATATCACTAGTGGATTCATCTTCAGAATCAGATATACAGTTCTTCCTTCTAGAACTCAAGCCTTTTCTAACAGTCATCGCCTTTGAGCGATTTGTGCCAATACTGTCCTCCTCTTTACCACCTGTGACATTCTCCCTTTGGTAGGAAGGATTTTTTCGTGTGGATGTCAATGAAGCTTCCCACTTTGGTTGCACCTCATCGGACAAACCATCACTTGAATGGCCAAAGGTAGATAACTTGACCACGGGACTGTCAGTTTCACGGAATTTGTTTGAACAGCGCCTCAATCCAGAGCGAAAATCATCTAAGCCTTTAGTCACAGCTCCGTTCCGACCAGCTGTACGCATCGCATCCTTTTCTGATTCACGGTTTATCCCATCAACGGCAGACTCCTTACATTGGATGTCTGACCCCTCGGTATCCTCCTTCATGTTAACTGACTTCTTCTGCTCCAACTCTTCAAATGCTTCTGAGATTTCCTTCGCGGCTTGATTAAAGTATTTCATTTGTTTACTTTGACACCTATTAGACAGTTTAGTCTTCAACTCTCTAGTGAATGCCTGAATATCAACTGGTGCAACAAAACCTCTGTGAAGGCAAAAAAAATAAGCGGGCGAGGTAAGTAAGAACACAAAAATACTACTATCGCTCAATTTATAAACAAAGAATTGTCAAATAACAAAAATCTAGAACACATTACGTAGTGTGCAGAATTCTATCCATTTAAACATATTCAGCAAATGTTTCTTGCACGAAAATGTATAAGGAATTCATATTCATCACATAACAAAATATAAGAGCTAACTCCTGAGGTTAGAGTAGCAATATGATCAATAAAATTGAAATGATTGCACTACCATAGTAGCATAACAAGATATGACAGAATCACATTGGCCACCCATTATTTAGTTGTAATTGATAAATGTTAGTATGTTACACACAGAGCTAACTCCTGAGGTTAGAGTAGCAATATGATCAATAAAATTGAAACGATTGCACTACCATAGTAGCATAACAAGATATGACAGAATCACATTGGCCACCCAATATTTAGTTGTAATTGATAAATGCTAGTATGTTACATGCACACACAGTCATATAGTTTAGTGAAGAAAACAAATTAGAAGCCAAAATAGAGCAATAAATAGCTAGACATAATTTCCATCTCCCAAATCGAATCTCCAAAACCATTAGAAACTAACCTATCACCCAGGAAGCCATCCCAGGAAGATTTGAGCGCTTAGTATGTAACACAAATTATTTTAATAAGCTGAATTTTATCTCTCTCGTGTAAAAAAGTTGCAAGTTAAGGGGAGCGGGGTACTTACAGACTATCCATCCACCAATTAGACTGTAGCAAGGACTAGCCCGGTTGTGTACACAATACTATATTAATGACGGTATGGCCCTTAATCTAGAAAAACTATGTGTGACAACAAACAGGAATGTATTGCAACGATTATTTTGCCCACCAAGTTCATTCCACGCACACAAGCAAACAAACAGGAACACAATCGTGGATACTTACATCTCTTTTGTCCCAAAAAATTCAACAAAATATTTCCTGGGGTCAGGTAGTTGCTGCCAATCTTCAGGCTTTCCTATCTGGAAATAAAAATCAGAGAAACTATCCCTCAATTACAATGCAAACACTTTATAACCTCACATGACCTCAAGAATACAACCACAATGTTGAAAACAAAAAACGGACATTTCAGTTTCTTAACTTTCTTTATCAGTTTTTTAACTGTATCTTATTCTCTCTTTTCTTTTTTGATGTACTTAGCTAGCTCTCGTTTCCTCCTTGCAAGCTTTTGTTGGTTTCATCAATAAATACTTCACTTTTGCTGATAAAAAAACGGACATTTCAGTTGAAATCTTGATCCAAACCCACGACATAATAGGTGTTACAGGTTTTGCATGACAACCCAGATGATCAAAGAGCTAAGGTTCGACTTCGGATATATGGGTTTCACCTTGCCTAGGAAGATAGATGCCTTATGCATGTAGCTATGTGATTCACTTACAATTGACACTTAAATTGAATATCTTATAATTGGACTGGTAAGTTTTCAATAATACAAACCTAAAGCTAGGTTTGAAACCATGTTAGAGAACTGGCAGTAGAATACACCACAGAACTTCATAATATTAGTGCTGATTCATATCAATCATAGCACAGAACAAAACAAATCAGTAAAACCTCAATTCCAAACCAATACAAATTAGCAGATAACACAAAAATAGCAAAAACTCAAGAAGAAATTAAGAATGCAGAGGACAGAAATCCAGACCTTGGCAGGCCAAAACGGGAAGCCCTTGACCTTAGCCATGACTAGATCGCCCAAACTCATGGTGGTTTCAGCCTCTCCCCTGCTACGCCCTGAAGCCATGGCGAGAACTATCGAGGCAAAAACCACTCAATCCAGAAAATTCAAAAACCCTACGATGATTTCTGAACCGGTAGAGTCAAAATCTCACCGGAAAGTTCACCAGATACGCTTGCCGGCGGCAATTCCGGCATCAAATGCATCGAGAAAACGCGAGAAAGCACGAAGACTCATCGATCGACCTCAAAAACCACTAAATCCAGACAATTCAAAAACCCTAGGGCAATTTCTGAACCAGTAGCGTCAAAATCTCACCGGAAAGTTCGCCGGATTCGCTTGCCGGCGGCGATTCCGGCATCAAATGCATCAAAAAACGCGAGAGAGCGCGATGAATTCCAAATTCCGAATTGCGCGAGAGCGACACAGTACGCGCGAAGAGATTGAAGAGAGTAGATTCTGAGAGAGAGAGAGAGAGAGAGCGAGAGAGCACGAGAGAGAGGTTTTGTTGCTTGAGATGTGTTTGTTGTTTGTTTGGTAAGTCTGAATTTGTCATAGGTTTGGTATCGTTGGCCAAAATTTTATCGTAATAAATATATTCCCTTTTAGGCGAAGAAAATGTGACGCATTGTGCAAAGGCAAATTATATTAACCCAAAATATCCGTTTAAAGTGTTTAAAATAAGAAAAATAAATAATATTTTAACACAGTTTCTTGCCTGTATATTAATTTAGGAAATTGAACATGGCACAATAATACGAAAATAGACATCAACAGAAATCAAGTCTGCTATTTAAAAAATTCATTTTACCCCAAAAAAAAAATCTGCTATTTAAATATATATTATATACTATTTTTTATAGAAAAAAATTAAGGTTCTAAAAACGTTAGCTGCTGTAGAGACTCAAAATCTATCAAGAATTAAGCACACTTAAATTTCTCAATTTTTAAATTTTTATCAACCAAGTATATATACACTATCAAAATACAAATTGTAATATATAAAGTAAATAATTATAAACATTTAGGAATATTTGTACATTCATCTTCAAAAACAATAAAATTACCAACAAAATATCTAATACTACAAATTATTTGATTATGACATTTTATATTTCAAAAAACAATAATTTTGAAAAAATAGACAGAATTCAACTAAACCCCCCTAGCCAACTTGATTTGCTCAATTTTCTGAAATCGATGTTCTAAACATCAGGCTGCCTAGCCCAATTTTTGGAACACTAGAAAAACAATTTAAATCTTGTAGACAATATATAATAATCGCAAGACAAAACAAAACATAATTATTACCAATTTCTTCACTTAAAATGACTCTTAACAAAATATGCCTGCCACACCTTTTATTTTAAAACTGCAAATCATGTTCAAAATCTAGGGAAAATATTCAGTAAAAGAAAATCTCTACAAAATATATAAAACATGGCATTTTATATATTGCATAATTTGGAAGGAACTGAATATTAAAACTAGCAGAGCTGCAAAAGTCCACATCCACATCCAATTCTAATTAATATTAGATCATGATTGAATCAAAAACTACATGTCTTGCAGAATAAAACAGTACTAAAGAACAATAGTATGAAAGTTGTTGTGTTTCATAGTTACTAAACTCCACAGCATGAACCAAATAGTAAGGCAACAACCATAGTAAGAACCCGAGTTCGATGCAAAATCAAAACAGAGATGTTCCCTTCCCCTTCTTGTCTCCACCAATCTCAAAATGCTTGCATCTCTGCAAAGCCAGCGCAAAAATAAGAGGCGTCAGCGGTGTTCTAAAAATCTCCGACTTTTCCAATTAATCCATGATTAATGTCCAATTAATCCTATATAATTCCTAATTGATCCTTCAATCTGACTCAATTTTCGATCAGTACCCAAAAGGCCCTCTTTGCCCGACTAGCGCCTAGCGTTTTTTAGAATACTGGGCATCAGCGAGGAAATTTTGTGCATATAGTTGGAATCAGGGGTGTAAACAAGCCAGAGAGAGCCTAATTTTACTAAGGCTTCACTAGGAAAAAAAATTCAGTTCAGCTTCAACAAGCTTAAATAGCTAAATTTGGCTCTAAAAAATAGTCCTGCAACTCAACTTGGTTAGATTCAATTAGTATTATAATTTAGTTATATTCCACAACTTGTTAGCTTAATATTCAATCAGTATCATATTTTAGTTGTATTGAATAACTTGCGTTGGCCTAAATAACTAACATATTTTAGTTTCAATGAGGCTCGGCTAGAAAGAATATTTCAGGTCTGCTTGAGCAAGCATATATAACTAAGCTTGACCCTAAAAGCATAGTCGAGCAGTTCAGCTCAGTTAGATTCAATAAGTAATATAGATTTATTATATTAAATAACTTGTGTTGGCTTAGCATTCACTTGGTATTATATGTTAGTCATGTTGAATAACTTGTGTTGACTCAAATAACTAAAATATTTTAGTTATAATATTCGTCTATAAAAATATTATAATTCATGGCCCAGCTTTGATAGGTTGGGCTCGGGCTCAATTATAATGAACGTGAGCCAAATATTTAGCGAAACGAGCTTGTTGAAGGCTTGGCTCGTTTATATACTCCTAGTTAGAATGAAACAGAAATAAGCACAAGATGTATGGAAGAACTTATGACCTTGAT
Organism: Geranium brycei; assembly: GCA_036897365.1. Taxonomy (NCBI): domain Eukaryota; kingdom Viridiplantae; phylum Streptophyta; class Magnoliopsida; order Geraniales; family Geraniaceae; genus Geranium; species Geranium brycei. Next base: position 11,519 of record JAYMTP010001860.1, read on the forward strand.
CGGGTGTTGGGACACATGTTTGCAACCTTGGCATTGCAGCCTCAGCACGATCTTCTTGGTAGTCTTGGCCTGTCAAGTGAAACAATAGTACCGTTATGATCATTTTTTAATCCAGACTCCTTAAAGATGATAAATAATTGGTACCAAAGTTTTATACCTTCTTGTGGAAGACGGGTTTTGTCTGTCCACCATAACCAGACTGTTTCCTATCGTAACGACGCTTCCCTTGTGCGGCGAGGCTGTCCTTGCCTTTCTTGTATTGAGTGACCTTGTGAAGAGTGTGCTTCTTGCACTCCTTGCTCTTGCAGTAGGTCTTCTTTGTTTTGGGAACGTTCACCTGCATGAACACCAAATATTATTTGTGCTCAAAAACAAATATCAAACAACAGACTATAAAACTAAAAGTCTAAAACCCAACAAACAATTAAGATTTATTCAAACTAAAACATATTTCCATCACTACTCGATTATGCTAACTTGTTAGTATCATCAAAGAGAATAAGATACGTTCAACAACATAACATTTAAAATTGGAATATGGCCAAACTAAGACATAGCATTAGCAGTTTATGAAAAATTAACAGCCATTTCATATTGTGGTAAAAACAATAATCATACAACAAACTATCAAACTGAAACTCATCAGATCATTATGATTTGTTCAAACAAACAAATATATTTCAATGACTTCTAGATTATGTTAATTCATAGGTATCATCGAAGTGAACAAGACAAGTTGAGCAATGTAAACTTCAAATTAGCCGGACTTACCTAAAACATTACTGCTTCATGAGCTAATCAAGTTGTTAGAACACATTTCATAATTTGAATTAAGGTTAATTCAAGTGTATGGCTCCAATACGTAAAATTGTCTGTATAATACACATCTCCTATAATTGAGAATGGAATAGCCAATTCCACAAAATTTCTGGAGAATGTAGAATGCATCATTGACCTAAACAAAATCTCCAGCTACTCTTCACACAAGCTACAGCTCGCTTCAAAAATCACATCGCAGTTCGTATATTGAATTTTTAGCTTACAAATTATATTTCCCAACACCTACAACAATCAAAATGAAGTTACAGATCTATCTTGAAGCATTAACTTTGAGGAAAATGTTGAGAAACCAGCGAATTTCACAGAAAACTAAACTCAAATTTACGAAACAAGACATTATCGAATTCAAACAATTCCATTTCCGCTGTTCGTTATGCGATCGAATCAAGCATACAATACATAAATCAACGCAAAAACTCAAAAATCGAATCAAAAAATCTGGAAGAACGAGAACGAACAAGTATAGCAAATCCCTTACCATGTTGACCGGAGCTAAGAATCAACTTGACAATGCGATTGATGAGAGGAGATGAAGATCTCTACCGCCTCTTCTTCGCAGCGCAATGTTTCGATTATATATCAAAGACGACGATGCTAGGGCTCCATATTTTCTTGATTGTCAATTGGGCTTCAACTTGTCCATTTGTGGATTTGGGCTTTGCATTAAGAAGCCCATGTTTGTGTATTGGGCTTTTATTTATAAGCCCAACCAAACGCCCTGCCCATGGGGATGGGATTGTATACTTCGGTTCGGTTTTGAGTCGGTTCGATTAATTCAGTTTTAAGAAAGTAGAAACTGAAATCGAACTGATGGAATTTTGTTTGATTCAATTTTGAACGTGTCAGTTTTCGATTTGTTATGAACTGAATTCCATTAAATTCTCACATTTTATATCGTTTTGACTCAACGATTTTCGGTTGGATTTTATTTGAAACGATTTTGATGACATTCTCACGTTTTGGGACGATTTTAATTGATTATTTGACAAATTTTTTTGTTGGCCCGATAATTTTAGACCCAATTGATAAGGATCAACAACTCAAAATGAATCAAGCATCCAAATCAATTGGTTTTTTTATTCGGTTCTTATTTTATAAACTGATCTTATGGAGTTTCAATTCGATTTTGAACCATGTTAAATTGCTTTTTTCGAGTCGGTTCAGTTGTTTACGGGCACCCCTAGACTCTGCAAACAGGTTGAGTTTTTAACGACACACTTGAGTTTGATAATTATATTTAGTTTTAGTTTTCTATAATTAGTTTGAAGTGAAGTATAATGCAAAGCCTAACTAATTTGATAAACTATTCAGACTCAAACTTTACCTTTTTAAGCCTCGTGTACATTTAGTATTTTAATACCTAATATAACCTTTAACTTTTAATGGATTCATTCTATAGTGAATTTATAGATGAAAATGTTGGGTTCTAGTCAAATTTGGTGATATTATCCGGCTTGAATATGATCATTGATATAACATATCATCAAAAACAATGTATTATACTTTTTAATAAAGATAGCAATGAGACGAGTTAAGAGAATTTTGATTCATGTCTCCACCTCTATTGGAGACAACATGTCATCGCCAAGTTCATAATGTTTTAGGCATTCTTATTGTCATGATGAAATTAGGATTCCCTAATTTTATTATAGGTTCATTACTTATTTCGTTTTTTATCATGTAGAAAATATTTTATAAATACTGGAAAAATGTATAAAGCCAAAAATACAGAAAAATACAAAGTATCAGAAGGATCGTAAAACCGCTCGTGAGTTTGCGCACCAAAAAGGAAAAGTGTGCCCCCGTGATTCAAAACCCCGACCCTCTCTTGCTTACATCAGTGTGTAAGAACGCAGCTGCAGAAATCGAAGTACCTCCATGTGCGTCTTCACCCTCCCATCGAACATTCGATCATTTATGGTCACCCAAATATATCAGAAGCCCAACGTCACCAGTCTACTCCGTGATTTCCGCGCCACCCTCTATGTCATTGTGGAGCTCCATCAGGGGAGTAGCCCGTGAATCGTCTATGAGGGAGTGAAGGGGACTTCCTGTTAATTATTAATCTCTCACCACAACCTTTGCGTCCATGCGTAAGTGAACATCAGATACTCGCGAGTCTCCTCTCTCCACGACTCGCATAAAGCACATCTCTACTCGACAACTGGAATCGGAACCCCTCTCGTGGCTAGCACTCCCCTTTGATGGTTATGAGGGACTAGCGTACTCTATAGCCAATTCGCCCAATCCACCGAATCTTTTGTCACCTCATTTGTCAGCATCTCGAATTATTTCATTAAATAATGAACACTGTTACTCTTTAACTCCTCTTTAACCCTTTCCCACCCTAATTATAACGGAGTTCGAAATGAAGATCTCTTCCCCAATAGTGTGAGGTTCAAACCGTTGTGACGGTTTAGTTGATGTTTAAGAATTGATTTATAAATAATATCGTGAGTATCTGAATGGTATTTTATTCAACTGTTTTAAAATTTTTTAATATTATGTTCTCTAGTCGATTGTTTAAGCAGTGATTTATAATAATGCAAGTATATTTAAACGTTATTTTATTCAGTAGTTTAAAGTTATGTAAGTATCTTCTATACATATATTTTGTTTGCAATGAACCACTATTTTTTACGAATATGTAGGTTCACATTTATTTATGATTTGAAATCTCAACATTATACATAAATAGTATTATCTATTTATTATTTAAAATATCACAAAATGTGGGTTACTAAGCTTGATCTGTGAATATTTTATTCTTTTTTTAAGGGATATTTTCTTCTTGATTTCATATATATCCCTCTAATATTTTGAGATACAAACTTATCATCTGAAGTTAATTTACAAGATTTCACCCAAAATTACCCATCCAAATCTTTTAAATATGTTTGTACATGAACCAAAGTGCACATAATTTTGTTAAAACTCGATTTTAAAACAAAATTAAATCAGATCAATGTATTTAGGTTTTATTATATAGAGCATGCCTCTAAAAAATATAAAAATACCTTAAATTATTTTGAATAAAAACTATACAATTATTTTAATATCAAACAATGTAGGATCACGTGATTTCTCCATCTGTATGAAATGGAGAACGTGGTTATGCATGATGTTAAACATGTCGAGTCGAACATCTTTGCAGGTTCCATCAGTGAAAGTCATTTGTGTAATTTCGTGACTCACAAATTAGCCATGTATGTTTTAATTAGCAATAGTTGTGATCACCGTGCGAAGTCTGTCCCACTATCTGTTGTTTCGGTTAACGAATATGATGTCATATTAATTGCTTAATAACATACGCATTTTTTCCTAAAAAAACAATTGGACTCACAAATTTATTGATTCAATATAGATAGTTTTAAACTCGTTTACATGACTATCAACTCCACCTAAATTATAACGAACGTACACAAAATACTCAATGAATCAAACTTCAATATATATTTGAAAATTCAAATATTTTACATCCTGTACCACTTTTGTTAGGGTTGCCCAAAAACAATTGATTCGATCCTAAAAATAATCCAATAAAAAGAATCGAACCAAAATTCCATCAATTTAATTTTTTATTCGGTTTTGATTTATAAAATAAGAACCAAAAAAAATTGAACCAAAAAACTGATCAATTTAGACACGTGGCTCATTTTAAGTTATCAATCTTTATTAATTGAGTCTAAATATATTAGTCCAACAAAAAGTAAGACAAATAGTGAGTCAAGGCTGGTCGAAAAAGTGAGAATTTTATGAAAATCGGTTTAAAAAAATCCAATCGAAACTCGTTAAGTCAAAACAGTTTAATATGTGAGAATTTCAGAAAACTTGGTTCATAAAAATTGAACCAAACCAACCGACTAAAAACCGAACCGTGAACAATCTTACCTTTCCCAAACTATAAATGAGTAATGACAGTTGACTACACCGAACTATTCAAAAATGACATTTCCATACCCTAACTAATTCTGTCTCTTTTTTAATAACCTATTTTTTTGGGACAATCTACCATAAAATGCCTAAACTACTCATAGTTTAAGAAATTAGAATTGAACCATTCAATTTGTTTTTTTTGGTTTTATATTTATATGCAATTTAAAGGTTTATGGTTTGATTCAATTTTTTGGTTGGACCAGATTGAACCAGTTGGAGCTCAATTAAGTCGACTAAATTCAATTTGTCCGGAGTTTCCGACATGTTTAGTTAACTTATTGTGTTTTTTAGTTTCGGCTGTCAGTGTGTCCGACATGGTTGCCTGGAGGTGTCCAGAGAGGTAGAGTGTTTTAAGGATGTCTTTTACTGTTTACCTGGAAACTGTATACGACTGATGCTCGATCTTCAGGTGCGGAGTTTTTTCAGTCTCGAGATATCATGAATGAACTTCGGTTTGCTTTCCAAAACAAAGGAAAGTGGGTTAAATAATTAAATAGTAAAAAATAAAAAGCATATATTTCGGAAAAGAAGCTTCGAGCAGCTTCGACATCGGTAGCGCCAAAACGCCCGGACTTCCCGTACTTTGGTTCACCAGATTAAGTGCGTGGCACCCCGAGTAAATAAACGGAAACGGCAGGGGCATTTTGGGCATCAAAAAGATTTGTCCCCGACCTCCTCTCAGGGTCATCTTCTTCGCTTCTCCTCGCAGTTTCCTATTCACCTATTCGTCGATAAGCGACTCGCAATCGCAACCTCTCGTGCCCTCCACTTCCTGTTCCCACCAAATCGATGCCCAGCGATTTCGGATTTGGAGACGAGCCGATCTCAGCTTTCGTTCCATTCAGGTAAATTTTTTTGACTCGATTCGTTTCCGTCGAGCTCTGGATTTTTCACCTGATTCGATTCGAAATTTTGAGTCTGTGACCAAGTTTTTGACGAATTCGTCATCGTTTCGGTCGATTGGTTGCCGATTTGTGCGGGAGGTGGGATCAGATCTGTTGGAAAAGTAGGAGTTGGCTCTGGTTCGATTGAGCTGATGATTTCATCTTGATTTTGTTGGTTTCTGTATTGAGTTTCTGGGTTGGTGCTAGGTTTTGTTCGATTCTTGAGTTTTTTTGTATTCCATTTCAGGATATTGCCGAATTCGTACTTTTTTTCGTGATGCTTGATGATATGCATAATTCGTTCGCTTCAATCTTCAGAAGCTGAGATTTTGAAACAAATTCCACTTTCACCATTGTCGTATTGTTTGGTGTATTTGGTGTTCTACTGATGTTATATGTTTTTCTACCTTTGATTTGAGTATATGCATCATTTGTTCGAGCAACCTGTATGATTGTCAATCTTCAGAAGTGGATGTTTTGAAACAAATCCCACTTTCACCATACCATTGTCATATATGTGTATTTGGTGGTCTATTGATGCTATATGTTCTTCCTCTACCTTTGATTTGAGTATATATATATATACATCATTGGTTCGAGCAATGAATATGGTTGTCAATTTTCTGGAGTGGTGGATACTTTGAAACAAATCCCATTTTCACCATTGTCATATTGGTGTATATGGTGGGTTATTGATGCTATATGTTATTCTTCTACCTTGATTTGAGTATCTAAGCTTTTGATTGACGATTTTAATGTTGTTTTGTCATGTCATTTCAGGTGCGTGATATCTGTCGATTGGGTTTTTGAGCTCATCTGAAACTTGAAACAGCTATGCGGGGGTATAGAGATGTAAGCTGTTTTGGGTTCAACATTGACATTGATCATTCTCTTATGTATGTCCGCTCAGTGAGCAAATGTTCGTTTTCATTGAAGTTTATGCCGCAGGTGTTGATTTTGTGATGAATGTGTTCATGTTTAGGAACTCGAAGATTATGATAAATACGATGAATATGATGAATACGAGGACGAGGGGGAAGAAGAAGAGGAGGAGGAGGAGGAGGAGGAGGAAGATCCTAAACCCACGAAGGAAGAACTGGACTATCTTGAGTTAAGGCAGCGGTTGAAAGAAGCAAAGAGAAAACAGATGAAGAAGGAAAATGGTTCCCCCATTGGCAATCATTCCTCTAAAGTTCCAAATGACAAGTGAGCCATTTTTTCCCTAAAACGCATTATTTTTTTATTTGTATTGGCCGTTGTTCCTTTACTTAATTCCTCTGTACCAGACTTTTGATTTGTGTGGTAAGTTTTGGGTTTAAACTTCAAAGTGTCTGCCGAGTCGCTTGCATGTGGAATAATAGTCATTCACACAGACTAACCTACACTTTTGATCTAGATTACTCTTAAGGTTCTTTCAAATATGAGTTATTTTTCATAATATTGGTGATGAATTGTTGTAATTGAATTTTCAAGTTACGTATGATAGATAATTTTTTTGGGGCAATGCTGAACCAGTAGAGCTTGCAGATCTAACTTTCATCGGAACCCTTTACGTGATTTGCTTGCAGTTTTGGATCCTTCTTTGGTCCTGCTAAGCCAGTTATTGCTCAAAGAGTAATTCAAGAGAGCAAGTCATTTATAGAAAACCAGCATTTAGCCGCAAAAGTTTCGAGTTCTCAGCAACCTGTAAGTACCAATATAACATTGTTTTAACATTAGATACATGATATAGTCAAATCTCGGAATAACGGAAGTAGTTTGCTGATATTTTACTTTGGATTATTGGCCATTTGGGTCCCAGAGTGTGTGAAAGATGGCAATATATAAACTGAAATTTAGAAGGTGGGCCAATATAGTCTCTACCAATAGTTAACAGTTCACATGACAATATTTCAAATTAAAGAGTAAAAATAAATTTGGAGTGACATGGGCATAATTAACTTAATTTTCAGCACATATTAACTCTTGACTAATAACATGGACTACTTTCGCCCATTTTTTGAACTTGGACTAAACTAGCCCAGTAAAACTTCAGGTTAAGTTGGCGACTTTCTCAAACTTGACGTGCCAAAATGAGAAATTATCTTTTTATTTTCTGACCCAACTTATTTGTTACTATTAACATAGATTATTGATATAACAATTCCAATTTTTTTAGAACATTGAGTTGAATTCACCTGATTGAGTATATTTTTAATGCTCTTTGAAGGATTTCTAAATTATAATTGCATTCTTGATGAATACTTGATAGTGAATTACAATAGGAGGTTCCTTTATATAGGGAACAATAGGAAATAAACTAAACGAGGAAGCATAATACTAATAGGAAACCCTAATATTAATCAACTATTCTAACACTCTTAAAATGGTTTTGAGATGCATTTTGTTTTCTTTTTCTTGATACCATAACTTCCCTTTGCAGATTAAAAAAAACCCAACTTCTGCTACTGCAGGATCAAAGACTGTAGCTCGTAACCCCGTGCCCAAAGTTGTAAATCAGGTACTAACAAGAGGAATTAGTTCTCTATCATCTATGATACAGGCTTCTTTATAGTTTTATCACGTGTCTCTTCTCTCACGCGCAGGCAAAAGTGAAAGTTCAAAAACTTAAAGATACAAGAGATTATTCGTTCCTTTTATCTGATAATGCTGAACCCCCGGCTCCTTCAAAGCCATCTTCGGCTCGAAGTTTCCCCACTTCCAATTCTGGTGTGTTTCCGCTTTCTATAGTTTGGTTCTTGGTCAATTTTTGAAGGCATACTATTTTCATTGAGAAAAACTTATACAGGTTTTTTGCTGATGTTGAAGATGGTCGATCTACTCAAGTACCACAAAAGAGTAAACAGCCAATAGGCTATGGTGACAGACATGGGAATGGCGGTCATGAACAAAGGAAACCGATAAATGGTCACGCGCATCCAAAAACCGGGTCCAGCAAACTGCCTTCTGCTAGTGAGCCCAGATTGGCGCCGACAGATCTTAGGAAACAGGTTGGTGGCCAGAACGGGGTCGGTCCGAAGAACTTGCCTGCCTCGCACAAACAATCTTCATCGAGGTTGCCGTCCACTGCTCCAAAGCAGCAGCCGGAACAAAGAAAGCAGCAACAGCAGCAACCGGATCAGAGAAGGCCTCAGCAACATTCAGATCAGAGAAGGCCTCAGCAACAAGCTGATCAGAGAAGACCACAGCAACAACAACCGGACCAGAGAAGGCCTCAGCAACATGCTGACCAGAGAAGGCCGCAGCAACAATCTGATCAGAGAAGGCCCCAGCAACAAGCTGATCAGAGAAGGCCACCTCAGCAACCTGATCAGAGAAGGCCACCACAACAACCCGATCAGAGAAGGCCACCACAGCAACCCGATCAGAGAAGGCCACCCCAACAAGCTGATCAGAGAAGGCCGCAGCAACAAGCTGATCAGAGAAGACCGACGCAACAAGCTGATCAGAGAAGGCCGCAGCAACAACCTGATCAGAGAAGACCACAGCAACAGCCTGATCCGAGAAGACCACAGCAACAACCTGATCCGAGAAGACCGCAGCAACAACCAGATCAGAGAAGACCGCAGCAACAACTGAATCAGAGAAGACCGACACAACAGCAGGATCAGAGAAGGCCACAACAACAACCAGACCAGAGAAAGGAAAGACTAGATCCTAATAGGAGCAGAATGGCACCAAAACATCCTGTAGTCTCGTCAAGGCCTCAGGTTGAAGTCCGTCTACTTCTATGGATAGATACATTTGCTGCTTGCTCCCAATATGCAATTTTTTTTGACCATCTACTTGTAAACAGATAAGCAAGCCACTGAAGCCAAACTCATCACGCACTATGGAAGATCATCGCCCTAAGAAAAGGCCTGCAAGATGTTTCTCTGATGACGATGACGACGCCATCGCCATGATCAGAAAAATGTTTAGGTAAATCTCCTTGTTTTGGTTCATATACAAACTTAGCATTGTCATATAGTGGTCTTTCTATATTTTGTCCGCATGGTAATTAGGAGCTTAGATTATGAGTCATCCATTTTTGCTGAATTAGGCACGTGGAAGGCATAAAGTCCTTTCTCTACCCAGGAAAGAAAACAGTTAAGTTTCTTATCAGCGGGTTCTGTGGTCTTAGAAAATTTCAATAGGCGGTTATGGTCTTAGAAAATTTCTGTGGTCTAAAATTAGTTTTTAGATCAAAGTTCGACATTCTTCTTTGGTATGTGGAAAAAAACATTAGCTTCTAGTTTATAATGGTTGCTGGAAGCAATTTTATTTACTCCCATTGTTGGCAAAGTTACCACTATAATTCACGATTCAGATTTAAATTTGGTCCGTTGGGCTATGAAATTTACACTGTGCTGCATTGCCGTAAATGATGGGGTCCAAACAATTAATTTAATGCAGCGGAAGCATAATTAAACCATGGATTCCTATAATTTAAGATCTTCATGCAGATTGATTCAGCATGAGATCATACATGAATTTAATAGTACCTTGGTGTTTTCGAATCTGACAAAGCAAAACCAAAGGATTGTGCTCTCTATCAAGTCCACACAAGCGATGTGATGATCTTGGATCAAGACCCACAAGCAAGATTTACTAGTTCTTTTCTGAAGGAGGCAAGAGAGAGAAGAAGAGAGAGAGGAGAGAGGGGCAGCCAGCTAGGGTTAGGATTAGAGAGAGGGATTGATTTTAGGTATATTTATAGTTATATTCCTGAATTCATTCCTTTCCCTTT
>JAYMTP010001861.1:0-21901 GCA_036897365.1 Geranium brycei
AGTAAGTCGGCGGCATATCGCGCGTCACAAATCCTTATTAAGTAATGGCTTTTAAAGGGGGCCAGCTTACGGGCCAGGCCTCTCTTTGACCTGATAATTAAATTTAATTATATAAGAAATATCGAGTTTAAACATAACAATCAAGCTTCCTTGTTCGTCTCCATTGAGTATTTCAAGTCTAAGTGACGAATTGGTCATAGAAATCTTGTGTAGACTCGGCTTTTCAAAGTATGCAGTTCAATGCAAGTCCGTCTCCAAGCGTTGGTTCTCTTTCCTTGACAAGAACTCATATTTCAAGCGTCGGTGGCGCGATATCAATAACAAGAAACAAGAGCCAGTCGTTCTCCTTTCACAATATAGCCCAGTACTACAAAGTGGGACAATGAAGAGAGTAGTAATCGATCATCGCGCCCATAATGACTCGGACTCGGAATTGCTTGCCTTTAAATCTTTGAACTTGGACTTGGATTTGGATTTCCTCCCTGAGAGGGACATTACAGTTGTAAGGACTTGATTCTCTGCCGTTGTAGCAAGGGCGGTCTCTACAATCGCGGCTACTACTTATGCAATCCATTCACTAGGCAGTGGAGGGCTCTTCCGCCGCCACCTCTTCTCACCTTGGCTCGTCGTCGTCTTTTGATTCAGGTTGGGCTTGTGGTGTATGATGATGACAATGACGATGGATATTCCCTTAAATTCAAAGTGTTGCGTCTCATTATGCTAGAACATTATAAAGATTATCGGTATTGGAGCGTGGAGGTGTTCTCTTCAGAAGAGGACGGCACTAGTAGGGGCGGCGGGTGGAGCGTATTCAATGGCACGAAAGGGTTGAGCGATGTCTACAATGGAATAATGACCCTCTCGTCATTGGTACAAGGCGGGCAACGACAACTTATTGGATTCAAACTCGACGCTGAGGATGGAGTGAATGTAAACTGTACTCGTCTCCCTCTTCCTCTACTGGAGAAGGGAAAGGGAATTATTGGTATGTTGGGGGGACGTCTCCGATTAGCCCAGTTGTCAAGTTACTATGATGGAGCGAATTATCCGCCCAGGTACCGGTATTAAAGATTTGGCAGCTCGACAGCGAGTGGAATATGGCGGGAGAGTTCAAGTTGAGTGAATTCGAGGTGGAAGCAAACAGTTTTCCTTCGGTGTATTTGTCGGAGGAGGGTCATTGGTCATCGGTCACGATTCTGGCAATGCACCCACATGATGGGAATATCTTGTATTTGTTCACAAGAATAGGTAAGTGTAGGCGTCAGAGTACTTCAACCGGCTATGTCGCCATCTCGTGCAATGTAAAGAAAAGAACACTTGAGATCGTCCGAGGGGTTCCCGAATGGCTATCGCCCGACGATACCTTCTCACTTTCGATGTCTTGTTGGCCTACCTCTATTCCTCAATAAAGTAAACCACCCTTATTTTTCTTCTCTATGAATGGAAACAGAGGATGTGAAAATAAATAATGCATGGGTGCTATGTTATACACATTAGTTAATCGATTAAATATATGAATACTCATGCTTGTTGATTTTGTGATTTATAGTTCAAGTGGGTGGCCAGCTTAGATAACTGTGTGAGTTGTGAACTCATCAAGAGAGAGAGAGAGATATGGTTTGTAATCAAATTGACACAAAGTTGGGGTTTCACCATTTCAAAACCCACGTCTTAGCATTGTCGTGTGTACTGGGGACTCGAGGTATTGATGACAATCCCATGAAGGGTGTTCGGTACTACGAGTCTAGACTGGCTCCAATATCAATAGATGGAGTGTGTTGTTGGGCATAGGATAACAAAACTAGCATCCCGTTGTAGGATACTTCTCTCATCTCATCTCATAATAAAAAATATTAGGTAATCTAATTTCATTATCCGAAGACGTCCTTGGCAAACTCCTAATGTGCACGGGTTAGGTTTGCACGTAGAATCAGTAATTAATTTGTATCCCAAGGGGAGCGGAAAAATTTGTATCTCCCTGGCTCCACCGGTCCGGTGTGACCAGAGGAAGGGGAAGTAGACTCTGCTCGGGACTCCGGTCTGAAGTGCCGAGAGGAGTCCCTTACTGGCCCTTTTTCTTACACGTCAAGCCATCCCAGTTTTGACCCTCGAAATTAAGGCTTATTTCCCGCATTTTCCTGCACATGCCACAAATCTCTCGCAGCATCACAAGTTCTTATTGATTTATACATTAGCTCTTAATCAAGACAATAACCTACAAGTTATGGGCGAAATGTGTCGCAATGACATCCTTTCAAACCTATAACATTAGGTTTGCCCGTAGAATCAGTGATTCATTTGTATCCCAAGGGAGGGGAAGAGGGATATGAGTACAATTCGCATGCCCTTCATCGTTTGGGTCGAATTTGAATCCAGTTAGTCTCGGTTTGTATTCAAACCAGCCATGTTCATATTTTTGGTTTGGGGCCAACAAAACTAGCATCCCGTTGTAGGATACTTCTCTCATCTCATCTCATAATAAAAAATATCCTTATATGACGATCATTATGATTAGTACATTTCAATCCAAATAGACTCTGTTTGAGTCCAGGTCAAGCTTCATATTTTTGGACCAACGAAACTAGCATTCCATTGTAGAAAACTTCTTTCCTTGGCCCAAAGGAGAGAAACATGCCTTTACAGTACTCGTCATTATATATTTTAGTCTCTCTCCATCGGCCGCCATTGTAGCATATTCGGACAATCTTGTCCCGACAAGAACGTATTCCCACTACTACCTTGAAATTGAAGTCATTATCGTTCTCACCATCATCACACGCGATAAACCAACACTAGGATCTCTCTCGTTTGGACAACATAAGAGTAAATCCTTGTAAGTGCTCAAAGTACAAATTGGACCGCCGCAAGGAAGAAAACTGAGGTCATTGAAGCCGAGCCCTCCCTTGTAGTTACCATCATCATCAATCACGTGTCGCGGGTCTTTGAAGAATTCCTCAACGATATCCGATTTAACGTAAGGGTAATATTGTGTAAGAAGAATCGTAGGCAATTCCTTTGCTTCTTTATAATTGATATGACGCCAACGTCGCAAAAGGTATGAATTATTAGGGTTGACGAGAGAGCACCAAAGTTCACAGACGAGCTTGCACGGAACTGCATGCTTGGGACAACCAACTCTACACAATATTTCCGCCAATAAGTCCTCGCCTGGCACCGAAATAGTACTCCCTCGGCTCTTCTTCTTCACCATCATCATTGTCAACTGATTTCCTTGTATATGTTTCACAGACTAATAATCACACTCTATCACAATATGTAAACACAAAAGTAAGAGAAAAGGCGCTGATTTGATCTCTTTCTTGTTGTTTTATAATTTATTAGATATTATTATTATTATATCCTATATTAATTATATCTCGTTAACAATGACGACTCATATTTCATGAGTTCGATGGCGCGATATCAATCACAAGAAACAAGAACCAGTCTTTGTCCTTACACAATATATGCCAGATTTCGGCACAATGAATAAGAGAGTAGTGATTGATCCGGAATTGGTTGGCTTTAAATCTTTGGACTTGGATTTAGATTTCCTCCCTGAGAGGGGCATTACGGTTGTAGCAACGCACAAGGACTTGATGGAACGCCTCACCCGGCGTGGGTGTTAAGGATTTGGCAGCTCGACAGAGAGTACTGGAATATGGTGGGAGAGTTTAAGTTGAATGAATTCGAGGTGGAAACAAACGGTCTTCCATTGCCGGAGGAGGATCTTTTGTCGGATGTCTGGATTCTGGCAATGCACCCGTATGATGGGAATATCGTGTATTTGTTCGCAACTATAGCGTCGCCAAGGCGTGGGGGTTTGACCAGCGGCCATGTCGTCGCCTCGTGCAATGTAAAGAAAATAACACTTCTCATCCGGGGTTTCCCCATTGGGAAAAGCCCGATACCTTGTTGGCCTACCTCTATCCCTTAATAAAGAACCCTTACTTCTCTTCTCTATGTTATTTGAATGGAACAGAGGCATGTTCTGTAATACCATAAGGAAAATGGCAAGAATGTGTTTTATATCACGATACTTTTGTTGGATGTTTGTATTTTTTTTAATATTAGTTTTTTATATTGGTACTTGAATTCTGATGCGGCTGCATCAAAAGTACTACTATTTCGATTAAAAAGAATCCGGGGTATGCAGATTCAATTGGAACAATTTCCATTTGGAGTACAAGGGCTTGAGATGCATCATATGCTTCTGTCGCGGCTAGTTTCCCATAATATCATCACACAACAAAAAGCCTCTGAGCAAACATAGGACTCCAAAATCAACTATTTTGTCTTGAGAAAGTGTCTTCTGCACAAACTTCAGTTAGAACTTTGATTCTGTTACACGATATTTGGGAATGTTATCTTTTTTATATATTTTTATATGGCCCTGCAAAAGGCTCTAAGGAAAGAGATTAGTTTCTTGCTAGACTCGTGACAACAGCACTTGTTAAGTGAGTAGCAATTTGTTCAGCAGAAAGAATGTTTGCTAATTATGCTCATAAGCTAAGTCATATATAAACAAAGCTCATAACAGATATATTCTGATGCAACTTTTAGCAGGTAGTATAAGCAGATACATGCCTAAGACTGAACTTCACTTTGTCAATTTGAGGTGGAACAAGTTCTTTAATATATAGATGATGATGACTTCCACAGACTTGAGGATTTCAGTTAACATAATAGCTAACCATATCCTTGAGAAGGCCGAAACAATACCTTGTCTAAACTGTCACGGTTGGATGTGATGCTGACAATATGCATAATGGCCGCCACAAGCTTGCTCCTACCTTTCAAAGAATCAGAAACATCAAACCAACTTTGTCTTATGTGATGTGATGATTCAAATCATGGATACTAACACACCTTCTTTGACCTCTGAGGATGACATGAAAATATGAACCTGAGAAGATTGGTAATAATGGCGCGAGGCCTCCCGAGAACGGCCTCAAACACATTGGGGTCAGAAATCAGGTAAGCAAGAGCCCTAGCGGACTCAGCCTGTCCGGTGTTTATATGTGTACAGATTATTTTGGGCTTTCAATCCTGAAGCCCAGATATGTGATAAGAAGGGTTCGGCCTCCACATTCAGAGTGAGCCTACAGAAGATTTGATCGCGTGGCCTCCCGCTAGGGATGCCAAGAAAATCCGAACCCAACAAATACTCGATAAACTCACCTCACTCAATATGGGTGAAACCCACAAAAAATTGGGTTCAGGTCAGTTTCGGGTTTTCCCCGGGTTTTTTACTGGGCGCAGCTGGTTGGCATATACCCACCCCAATTCCCACATGCACCCTATACCCTTCTAAAAATAATCAAACAAAAACCTAAGTTACCTAACAAGTTAACCTGATGAGTCCCACACACTGTCTCGCCTCACAGTGTCTTATCTCAGAAAGAATCGAAAACGAAGAAAACATAATCGCCATTCGCCTCTAGCCGCCGCCTTGTCCTCTGCCAACCTCCGATTAAAATCAACCACAATTTTCTCATTGAATTTGAGATTGAAAAATTGCTATTAGATTTACAATTTGATTGCATTGTAATTTTTTGCTTTGTACGGACAGTTTGCTCACTTGTTGTCTATGGTTCATAGTTTGCTTGTTAATATAGGATTTAATTCATCCATTCTTTTGATAATCAAATGCCATTCCGCACAGAATTACAACAAGAGATATCACCAAGTTGTATTGTAAGAAGAATTGTTGATTCAATGCATATTTTAATTTTCGGGTCGAGTTTCGGAGAGAACTCGTGCCCGGAGGGTTTCTTGCAGGTCGGGCACCCGCTCATGGTGAGCAGCTTTTGCGGGTCGGTCACCCGTTCAAAGCCAATGGGTGCGGGTTTGGCCAAACCTGACCCATATATTGTCATTCCTACCTCATTTATTTTTTGAAGGAAGTCATTCCTACCTCATATGATATAAATAAACATGTTATTCATATTCACTCATTTAAAAAAATACTGAATAATTATTTTTAAACAGAGAAAATAATAACTCACACATTGAAATTATGGGAGAGAATGTGATGTGTACAAGAATGAGCAATACATATAGTGTAGATGCTATAAATAACCATTTCTTCCTCAAAGAGAACACTACACATCCCTTAGCCTTTTGAAGTTGGGTACTTTAATGCAAAGGTTTTCCAATTAAGTTCAATTCTATCTGCTCAAAAAGGTAGCTAATATTTTATGGACATTAGGTACCAAAAACAAGAAAAAGTATTCGAGCAAAAGGAACAATCTTAATGAATTCATGAAATCTTATCTTTTGGCAAATATATACAATGACGAAAGTCCCAACACTAATTAGCCAGGATTGGATCCGTCACGAAAACCCATTTTTGGCGTCCCATATAATCCACATATTCTTTTGATTAATAATGTAGTTTTTGTTTTCGTGTATGGTTCTTGTTGCAAAGTTTACTGGATTTTCTTTCAATTCCTTAATTACGCGGACTCTTGCTACTATAAATTCATGTCCTCCATCTAGCTTTCTCTTAATTAATTATTAATAAAAACTTCAAACTTGTAGCAACCAATTTTATAATTAGAATCTCTCTTATGGGTAATAGAAACTTAATTACAGTTCTTAGCATTGATGGAGGTGGCATAAGAGGCCTTATTCCCGGTACCATTCTCGCTTTCCTTGAGTCCCACCTTCAGGTATATACATATACATACTTCAACTCATCTATTTTGTCACATTGATAACATTTGATTTGAATGTAAGTGACCGTCACGTGCAGAGCC
The DNA here is from genome assembly GCA_036897365.1 of Geranium brycei. Classification (NCBI taxonomy): domain Eukaryota; kingdom Viridiplantae; phylum Streptophyta; class Magnoliopsida; order Geraniales; family Geraniaceae; genus Geranium; species Geranium brycei. Next base: position 6,762 of record JAYMTP010001861.1, read on the forward strand.
AACTCAATAATTTTTAAGGCCTAAAACAAAAATGATTAATATAGTATTATTATGAGTATTAGTTCTGAAAGTAGGCTTAAAATATTTACATTTTTTTAATAATTTGGGGCTTTTATTTTATTATACTTGGAGCTTATTTTTGGGATAAGCCTAAAACAATTGCTTCACTTGCTTTATGGACGAACCGGTCCTCATCACGTGTTACATTACATATTCAGCTTCAACAATGTTCCTTGAGCATTACAATTTTTGTCAAATGTACAATTATACTTGTGGTGTTCAATTTGACATTGGTACAGAAATTGGATGGGGAAGAAGCGAGAATCGCAGACTACTTCGATGTGATCGCGGGAACGAGCACCGGCGGTATAGTCACCGCCATGCTAACGGCCCCCAACAAAAACAAACGTCCCAAATTCGCAGCGACCGATATCAACAAATTCTACACTGAACACTGTCCCAAAATCTTCCCACAGTCCCGGTAACATTTCGCCATCATCAGTATATTTTCTTATTATCAGCAAGTTGTGTATCAAGATTTAATTACTAACAATAAAATTGACTTGGAACGGTCTTGATTTGTGAAATGGTAGGTGGCATTTACTCGGTGAAGCCGGAAACATGGTGAAAGCCATGGCCGGACCGAAGTACGACGGGAAGCATTTGCGTAGCATTATTAGGGAAAACCTAGGAGACATAAGGTTGGAGCAGGCCGTGACTAACGTTGTGATCCCAACGTTCGATATCAAGAAACTCCAACCTACGATTTTCTCGAGTTACCAGGTTATTATTTTTCTTTGGATTTTGTATTTCTTTGTTAGTTTCAATTTTGTTTATGCGACGAGAATATGGATTTTGATTAATTTGAGGTCGTGCTGATAGGCGAAGACTAGACCAGGGCTGAATGCCAAGCTTTCGGATATATGTATTGGAACCTCAGCTGCCCCGACCTATTTTCCTGCTCATTATTTCGAAAATCAAGATCCCACTGCATCTGAAGGGATCGCAAAGTTCAATCTGATAGACGGCGGTATTGCTGCAAATAATCCCGTATGTATAAACAATTTAATGACACTTGTTATAGTGGCCCGTATTACACCCCAATATGGCAATATTAATAGATACACTCAGTTTAATCCAGTGTAAAAAGATTAAACTGTCCTTTTCTGTTTTGAAATTTTTAAATTTGTACACTCAACTCTCTGCTCTCCTATCTCTTCTCTGGCGTTTATTTTTTCAGGCGTTTATTTCAAATTCGTGACCCTCAACATTCGGCCATTTGGGGTTCAAATTTGCTCACCTATGACCATACATATGTTCAGGTTCTAATTGCTTTGGAAGAAGTGACCAGGCATACTATCCGAGCCGACGCGGACTGCGGAAAATTTCTGGTCATATCATTAGGAACCGGCTGGAACAACAATGAACAATACGACGCCCGGGAAGCCGCCAAATGGGGAGTGTTAGGCTGGTTAACCAAAGGCGGATCCAACCCGCTCGTGGATTCATTTAAACAAGCAAGCGGCGATATGGTCGATTTTCACATCGCTACCATCTTTCAAGCTCTCAATTCTCGCAAAGACAACACCTATCTCCGAATCCAAGTGCCCTTCAACCCTTAATACAAATTCTTCATTATGATAAAATTTTGTACCAAACAATTGTTTTGACATTTTGTGTTGAATATTGTATAGGATGACAGGTTACGGGGCGCGATTTCTTCTCTGGATGTGGCGACGGGGAAAAATATGGAAGATCTAGTGAAAGTTGGGGAAGAGTTGTTGAAGAAAAGGGTGAGCAGGATGAATCTGGAGAGCGGTGTGATGGAGGCGGCGCCGGATAATGAGGAGACTAATGCAGAGGCACTCATAAGGATTGCCAAGAAACTTTCATCGGAGAAGAGGAGCCGTATTGGCCAACCATGAATGGAGAAGATGAAATACAAAATTTATCATATGTATATAAGATGTACACACAAGTGCATATATGTATAATAAGGTTGGAACTTCAAAATTTATACTATGTTCGTGAATAATGTAAATAAATCTTAGTTTTAAATAATGACACGTATATAAACAAGTGGATCTATTAGGCCTAGTGAACTTATTTTTTCTGGTTACCAAATGAAGCATATGTAATGTCTTACAAATATTTTTTTTTTGAGATTACAATAATATTTTACCTACCCAATAGCTCATCCCCATCCATAAATAATGTTGGGCGTCGAAGGATGAGTATCTTGGACGACCATTGCATCAAATAGCATGTTCTTATATGTACTATTGGTCCTCGATAAAATCATCAAAAACATTTTATTCTTTTCTTCAAAGCTTGTAAAAAAAATTCATTTCCACTTGTATATATGATGTAATTGGAACTTAATTATAAACATTTCAGCTAAATGCAAATAAAATGAACCGACCACGTCCATCTTAACACAAGCACTAGGGCATGTCTTTATTTTTCTATTCATGTCTAATTTGAGTACAAAACAGAAACTACGGTATTATTCTCGACCAGCTTCAAGAACACCGAAAAGACCCGAAAATGAAATAAAAACAAGGGCATCAAGCTAGGGAAGCTTAAACCTAGGCAATCCGACTTTATTCCCGACAGTCTTGACATCGTCGTGCACTTTTGCCCTGAACTCGTTGTAAGAGAATGGCTTGTATTTTGAGCTCTCAATCACAAAGTCTTCTTTAGGTGACACAAAATAGCATATCGAGTTTCGCTCCACGTTCGGATTGGCCCTCACTCTGTGTACCACGCTCTTGTACTCGTCATCACTTATAGCCTAAATGAAAGTATAATAAAATTTAGGAGTGATCCGCAGGAAAAAAAATATTTGGACAACAAATAATTAACAATATTGTCAGCATCAGAATTGAAACTGACATACTCATGTTTATTATATAAGCTTTCTGTCACTTTACCAGTCAGAAGTTAAAGGGAAAGTACTTTAGGGGCGTTTCAATGAATATATAGGAAATTACTAACCTGCATCATGTCTCCGAGGTTGATGATGAGAGTGTTGGGTATGGGTTTGACTTTGATCCATTTGTCGCCTTTGAGGACTTCAAGACCTCCGACGAGGTCTTGGACCAAAATGGCGAGCAATGTGCTGTCTGTATGGACGCCGAGGCCAAAGGACTCCTCAGGCTGATCAGTGCAGGGAGGGTAGCGGTAGACGCGGACGAATCCAGTGGACTCTGCTAGCTGAAGCTTGGATAGTTCCGGATCCAATTTCAGGTCCTTTGCCATTACTTCAAATATGGTCCTCACTATTCTAGCTAGGTGGTTCCCATATTCTTCCATCACGGCTCTAATCAGTCACAAGCATAAGATATTCAAACAATATGAGAAAAGTAACTAGTAAAAATGATAGGTGGAGATTCAGACTTGTACATCGAATGTGGTGAGTGAATCCACATTCGAATTATGTGGGGCTTTAACAGGCCCTCACATGTTAGTCGGGCGTGAAAGATATGATGTAATTAGACACTGCACGTGAATCGTGGGTATTTAGCCTAAATTAGGTATGCCTAAAATCTAAACCTAATAGGTGTAGACTTGTACAATCGGTCGACGTGAGATTTTAACACTCTCGCGCGCAGATCAGATGCGAAAGATCCAATATACGAGACATTACATGTGGATCGTGAGTCTTTAACCCGAATTACTAGTTAGGATATATACCTGAAAGAATCGACAGTAGGTTCTTGGGGTTGAAACTCGGGCAATTTCGCCAAAGGAATATTGAAACCTTCCATCCAATCAACATTTTGGGGACCTCTCTGAACGGCTCCGCCGCTTTGAGTGAGGAGCGGAGTTCCCCAAAAATAAGTTATAGGGTTCTTCAACACCTCCTGTTTGGTCTCAAACGGTAACTCAAACACTAACTTTGCGTGCTCCTCAAGCTTCTTCAAGAACTCACTCGGTATTCCATGGTTCACCAATCGAAAAGCTCCCCAATCGGCACAAACCCCCCTCAGCCTCTCCGGGTCGATGCTCTGCAAGTCTAGCACCGGAAGAGCCTCCGAATCATCCGAATCGATCGGGTTCTTCTCGATTGGAGTGGTGATCCTAGGGTGGCGAAACTCGGGAGGGTACGATTCGAGATTTGAAGATGACATGGTATTAAAAATTTGAGAACACAGAGAAAAAGATTGAATGGTTTTTGTGTTTGTGTCAATTGTTGAATTATGATACATATAGGGACCAGAAATTGTTGAGCATTGATTATGGGCAAGGAGGCATTAATGAACCATGTACCAGAAAATTGGGTTCATTGTACACCAAATATGGTAACATATTTAGTTTTTAACCATGAATCCTTGTCCACAAGTAGTTTTCGGTTAAGAAAATGAATTTAAAGATTCTTTTTTATCACTAAAATGTATGATGATAAAATTATGGTAGCTACATTACAGATTAATGTAATTAATTCAATGCATCATTCCTCGTAATGAAACAAAAATTATAGAAGATAAAATAATATTGGACTGTCCATTCACTTTCTCTATTTGCTTAGTCATAATTAGGGGAAATTACGAGTCACCATGGTAAATGATATCGATTACCATGTCACCGCAGTGATCTTCAATATGTATCATGTCATTATGGTAAACATATTTTAAGTATCACATTCCGTTAAAATAAACGAAAATAAATGGAAACCCCACTTTTAGGGTCATGTGCAAGCCACATGATTTCTATTTTTCAAAAAAAACATCATAAATACATTCAGTATAAAAAATTAAATACTCAAAAAATAAATAAAATAACACAATATTTTAAAAAGGCGTTAGTCAGGCGAACAAAGCCTCCGAAGATTAGTTACAAAGTCATCAAGTGTTAATTGGATTTTCATTTTTAATTTTTAAAATTTGTATCAAAATCACAATCAAACTATAAATGGTGCTGTTTTTTATATTTAAAATTTGTGTACAAAGGGTATTATAACATATTTTTGAAAAATAGAAGTCACTTGATTTGCAAATTTTCCTAAAAGTGTGTTTTTCATCTATTTATGTTTATTTTAACTGAATTTGATACTTAAAATCTGTTTATTGTGGTGACATGATACACGTTAAGGATCACAGTTGTGATATGATAATCATATATGTATATATATATAGTTCACCATGGTGACTGATAACTTTTCCTAATAATTAATTAGGTAAACCATTCTTGATCCAGTGATATTTTCAATCAATATGGTCAAATTAAACCTACCATCTTGTTCGTGCAAAGTGGTCTCATTTATGACTTATGGTATGAGCCTAAACTCTCACTTGGACACGTTAGAGGTCAAAATTTTATGTGTAAATATGACGCACTTTAAAAATTGAACAATCCTAAGATTGTTATATATGGTATTAATTATTTCAATATTCCTCGTGCATGTGGTGTTGAAATCCTACACATGGGTTTACTCATGTTGATACCTAATCATGGGGAAAAATATCAATACCGTCCATTGTCTAGTGAACTCATAATAGATGCTGCAATTTATTGGTAAGGGTCGAATCAAACTTAAATTTGTTAAAATTTAGCTCGACTGAAATGAAAATGTTTAGATTGCGCTCGAACGAGATAAGGTTCTGCCCACCTACCTTGACGTTTAAAACAGAAGAAAACAAAATTGGGGCCTTTTTTAAATTAGAGCGATATAAAATATACTTAAATCTAAAAAATAAAATTATTTCATTAAGATATTGATTATAGCTCAGATCTTGAAAAAATTGCTTAGTCTTTGCTCAACATTCGAGTTTGACTAAACAAATGGTCAAATGTGAATTAAATTTGATTGAAATCTTGGCAGTTCGTTTAGTTTTCATTATAAAAGTATTAAAATTTTAGAGTCTAGTTGTAATCAACACCCGATTTTACAACAAAAAATAGAGGCGGGTTATGCGGACTCTTCCAAAGTCGTATTCGACACTCTTCCAATGTTCCCGACCCAATTAGAACGGGGCATCCTGAAAATTAACGGGACACAAGGGGGGATACGGGGATTTGGACGAGGACAAGGAGACAATCACACGTTTGATGTTCACACTCTTGATTATTGGGAAACGCTTGTAAGTTGTAACAAAGTGCCACAGTACAACCCCATTTCCTTAATGGGCTAGGTAGGCCCAAACTTAAATAGGCCGAGTAGGCCCATATTGTGTCCGGAAGACTCGTGGGCCAGATAGGCCCGGAAGACAATAAATCGGCTTGTTTTTTCATATTATTTTTTTTCTTGTTATAAGCAGAACAAAGCTTTTGAAATCTTGTTCAGAAAGAAATCGAAGTTCCGATCGGTGAGCGAGAAAAATCTAAAAAAATATCCAGTAATGGAGAGGCTTCATAGGATGTTCGCCGGAGCAGGAGGCGCGTTGGGCCACCCGCCGCCGGACTCGCCGACCCTGGACTCGTCGGAGCAGGTCTACATATCCTCACTGGCCCTCCTCAAGATGCTCAAGCACGGTAATTTGGTTTCTGGGCTCTTCGATTTGAGCAAGCTTTAGCTTTGTATGTTACAACTATTATTCAGCTACCTGTTTAGGGTTAAAGGGTATTTTTTGCAGACCAATTGGTGTTTATGGTTCTAGGGTTTTGTTGGGAATTCATTAATTTGTTGTTTATGATGGGGTGTGAATTGTAGGTCGAGCTGGGGTTCCCATGGAGGTGATGGGACTGATGCTGGGAGAGTTTGTTGATGAGTACACAGTGCGTGTTGTTGATGTGTTTGCTATGCCTCAGAGCGGGACTGGCGTTAGTGTTGAAGCCGTCGACCATGTTTTCCAGACTAACATGCTTGACATGCTTAAGCAGACTGGAAGGTGATTCTTCTTTTATTCGGATCTATTTAATGTGCAAAGTTTGTACTGGAACTGTCATCTGAAGAACTAGCTACACATTGTGCTCAAAAGCTATTTATATTAAGATTTGAACCTCAGATCTTAGTAATATATTAGATTTATGTTGTTAGGAATGGGAGTCTGGATTTCTTATTTCGGCACGTGAATTTACAAATAGTTGTGAGTTGTTGGGAAAATGTGGAAAACTAATGTATTATGTGAATCAAATATTTTCTTATGATCTGTGGCTTACATTCCTAATGTACACTAAAAGATTGTTTGTCTGAGTGGTTGTTTGGCACACTTATAACTTGTTCACATTTTGGATTGTGGTTCTGCATTTTAGTGTGTTGTTAATGAGTGTTTGTGAATTATTGATATCACTATATAATGCGGAATTTGCTAGGAGGCTCGGTTGGATACTTGTAAACCTTTTGATTTTCAAGCTATTTTCTTGGGATTTCAGATCCCTTTTTGTCTAAGTTAGTGTCCTAGATGTTTCTTTTTTGATTTCATTAAGTGGATATTGTTCCACTGGATCCTTTAATCTATCAAACATGAAACATGTGGTTTAAGTGTTGAGGATGTTCTTGGATGCGGAATGATTTAGTTGGGACCTTAATGTATACCTTTTATCTAGTTTGCGCTTCAGAGTGAAACAATGTAAACCCACACAAACAATAAGATGATATAACCAACTTAAAGCTAACTGGGGTTCTTCAGGCTAAGGTAATCCAGTTGTATCCTCTATCGGGATTCATCTTATTCTCAGCTTAATAACATATTACTATTTATAATATTAATTGCAAACAGAAGCTTTTGTTTGGAGTTAATGTCTTAGAATGATTATCAAACTTCTGAAGCGAACAACTGAATAATTATACTTTTCAAAGTAGTTGTGTTTATCTTTCTTGCTATGAAGACTGTTCAATCTTGTGCCTTTACCTTCTCAACTTGGTCTTTATCATCTCATCTTTCTGCTTGGTTTTGCAGGCCAGAGATGGTTGTAGGATGGTACCACTCTCATCCAGGATTTGGATGTTGGCTCTCTGGTGTGGACATAAACACACAACAGGTTTTGATTCAATCTTTATTTCTGGCCTTTTCATTTTCCATGCATTTATGAACATGCATTGAAGGTTTCAGGCATGGTAAATTTTTATCATATTTCTCTCTCTTGACAATAGCATTCTTGTGTAGTAACATGAAGAAAATGGTGGGTGTTTTAATTTTATTGGAGATAATTATATGCACTTCAATCTTATTCCTCCTTCCTCTGCCAGTATAGAACTGTGCTTCTAGCACATTAGATGTAAAGGATAGAGTGTTGACGATTTTGTTTATATATTTCACAGATTGAAGTTAATATTCACCATATTCAAGTGATAGTTACTTCTTAGAAATTTCTGTTGGTAAATGCTTAGATATGGAGTGGAGGATACTTATTTCTAGGGAAACATATTTAACTGTTGAATGGTCAGATCTGTAGTGCCAATAGTATATAGTGCAGATATACCTTTTGCTGCCAACATATTTAACTATTATAAAATTCTTTGGCATTGTTGAAGTGCCATAGATTTGAAAATTTAAAAAACAAACAAGGGAATTATAATCTTTTCACAATGAATCAAAAAATACGCAGTTAATGGAGTTGGGCTAAGTGATAAAAATGAAATTTCAGTGGCTTCACATGAGCGTTTTAAAGGTGAGTGATTGAATGTGAGAATGATAGTAGTCGAGTTGAGTGCACTTTTCTTATATTATTCCTAAATTTGAAGCTTCTTGGAAATTGATCCTCTCATTTTCAAGAATTTGGTAAATGCTGGAGACATGATGAACTGGTGTTTTTATCTAACGCAACCACATCTGTAACATCTCATAATCAAACTTATTTTTTTTTTGGTATTTTCATTTATATAGAGTTTTGAAGCTTTAAATCAGCGAGCTGTGGCGGTGGTGGTTGATCCAATTCAGAGTGTCAAAGGGAAGGTGGTTATTGATGCCTTCCGTCTAATTAACCCACAAACCATGATGCTTGGCCAAGAACCTAGGCAGACAACATCCAACCTTGGGCATCTTAACAAGCCTTCCATTCAAGTGAGTGCTAAATTATTATTATTTTTCTAAAGATATTCTTTTTTACCATTATTATTTCTTATATTTGCTTTGTTTCAGGCATTGATCCATGGGCTGAACCGACATTATTACTCAATAGCCATCAACTATAGGAAGAATGAACTTGAGGAGAAGATGCTACTTAACCTTCACAAGAAGAAGTGGACTGATGGATTAACACTAAGACGATTCGATACCCATTCTAAAACTAACGAGCAGACTGTTCAGGTAACGGGATGTTTAATCAACAGTTAATAGCTCTAAAATAATATTATTTTGCCTGTAGATGTCTTCCCATAATAGAATTTGAATATTTGACACACACAAATTCCCATACACGGTCTGAAACATGAAAGAATTAACTTCGTTTCCAAATAATATTTTCTTTATTTTAAGTTCTTGGGATTTAGGAAGAGAACCAATATCACCTAATATATGATGATGATAATTAAGAAACTCTGCTTCTTTACTACGAAGGCTAAATATGAGTCTATTTACAATTGTATATTTATAGCGAATAATATGCAACCTACTAATGTTTTTGTGCGGGTTTTAACTCAACATTACTGCTTTCTGCTACATTTAAGAGGAGCACATGGTTTTTAAATATTCTCATGCTGTTATGTTTTTTGTTAGGTAGTTGTCACTTGTCAGCGTAGACGATACAACTCAACTTTATATGTTGGCACCTTCTTATTTAGTGGGGTGGTGTAACAAACTATCAATCTTTGTTACATCTTACAAGTTACTGCCATAGATAACCCATGCTGATGACTTTTGTCTCTTGTCGGATGGGTTCTCATCATTAAGATGTGAGGGTATGACAATGGTTTTGCTCACTTGATGAGAAGTTCCAAAACAAATTGGACACTGAGAATGATTTGGCCAAGTGACTTGACATTCACCATGCTATCCTCAACTACCACATGACCCATTAGTTCACTTTCCAGATTGAACATTGATGGGAGACCTTTGACTGTGAGCCGTAATTTATTTCGATGTCCAATTTTGTGACTGTATCTTGTTTTTGGGGGAATGCAGGAGATGCTTAATTTAGCTGTGAAGTACAACAAGGCAGTGCAGGAGGAAGATGAGCTGCCACCGGAGAAGCTCGCAATCGCGAATGTGGGAAGACAAGACGCCAAGAAGCATCTGGAGGAACACGTCTCGAACCTCATGTCTTCAAACATAGTTCAGACCTTGGGCACAATGCTCGACACTGTTGTCTTTTAGATCGTTCTGTGAACCCTGTTTTACTATGGAAATATCCATCAGATGCACCACACCTTACTCTATTGTTCCACCAGGACAATTTGTTTAACTGATTCTTAAGTTTTTTCTATCTAGCCGCACAACAATTTGTTCTCTTATCTTAATTTTGACTTTACTATTGCTATGATATTTGAGGACCTCAGAATGAGGCTTGACCTCAGAGCCATATCGGTGGCCGAGAAGAGTTGAAAATAAATATTGCCTAGGACGCATTGACATTGATACAGAGAATAGTACAATGAAACAGAAGTGGGCACTTTTGCTATGTTTTGCTCTCATGGAATGAGCTATTTATTGTTAACGATATGGATTAAAAAGTTCTAAACAAGAGTCTTTTTAAGTGGTCTCTTGCCTCTATGCCATGACCAAGACTCAGATGGAGATTTAGGCAAAGGTGGGAGTAGCAATGCCTTCCTGCAGAGGCCAAAGGGCCACCCCTCGCATTGACACAACTCCTTCAGTATTGACAGCCTCTGCGAAAATTCTACAAACTCGAGACCCTCAACCTGTTTAAAATCAATCCCGTTCAGGCTGGAGCAGCGCGAAAACTTGGTTTTCACTGAGAAAAATGCTTCCCTGCTAGCACTCGAGGAGTGAGTGAAACAACTCTTGACTGATAAAAACTCGTCATTTTCTTCTTTTTCATGATCATCAAGATCGCGCGATTTTTGTTGAAGTCCCTCTTCTGTCATGCACAACTCCCCTGTCACTGCAGAGAAGACCCACGAAAAGCTGTCAGCAACAAGGCCTGGCTTGCGCCTCAGCTTCTCCATTGCTCGACTGCGAATCTCTGACACAACATCCTGACAAGAAAGAAGCAATCAAGAAAAGCATATAGACATGAATGTGTCAGACACAATGACGATAAATTGATTACTTCCTGATCATCCTCTGAGTCGCTCTCTTGGGAGTCCTCGAGGCTTGAAGTCGAGAGGCGTGCGCCACAGGTATGGCAATTTGAAAATGCTTCCTTGAGAGCTGCAGCAGTGAATTTGCATCTCCTAGCAGAAGGGTTTGGTGTCTCTTCATGATGGAAGATGCTCATTTTGTTGTTTGGGAGGATTTAAATTCTTTGCTTATTGTTGGAGGGTACATGAACATATATATATATATATATACATACATACAAGAGCTGTTCTATGCTATAAGTAGGGAAGCTGAACTTTGCTTTGGTGATGTTGGCTTTGCACCTTAGAGAATGGAAATACACTAGTTTCTCAATCTTTGAGGTAAAGACAAAGCTAGGGACCCAAATGACATTTTAACCAATGAACATCATTTTCAAATCTTCATTTGGAAAACATGAGAATCATTAATTTCTTTTCCAGGGTGAAAGTATAAAGAACTTGAGTTACAAGTCATGATGCAAAACTAGGACATGGTACCAAACTTTACCTTCAATGTTATTTGACAAAAAAAATTGTCTAAAATTGACACATTAAATCCAGCCCATCTAAATGTTTAAGTCAAAGAAGTCAAAGAAGTTCATATTTGTATGTTTACGCTTGGATAACACCCCGCTTCATGTGAAAACTAAATAGTACATTAAATCTTTTGTGTGGATCAGTGACCTTTGACTTGAAACATGATGACTTATCTACATTTACTTGATATCATATTAAAACCTGACTCATCTAAGAGTTCAAGCTCATAGACAGATACTCAAACTTATTGTTTAAAGTATTGAGGGGGTGGCATCGAAATATGAATCAAGATGCCCGCTTAAATAACAAATATGATCCTCCACTTATCATATTAAATTATTACGTGAGTCGAGTTTTAACAACGCGGTTTGCACCCAAAAAAAAGGAAGCTGGTGAATTGAGAGCAACAACCTGGTTTCTTCATGTCTTCTTGGTTGACGAAGGACTTGTAATAATCTCCACCAACACATGATCCTATAGATGTGAATTGTTGGAACTGTTGCAAAGCTGTAACGAGAATCAAATGTACAAGAATTTATTTCTTCAATGCTTGGCTCTCTTTATGTGGCTGTTCTAGTAAATTTTTGTAGCTTTAATAATCGTTTTAAAGTTCACATTTCATCAACAGCCCTTATAGCTCAGTGGTAGAGCGCCAGTCTTGTAAACTGGAGGTCCGTAGTTCGATCCTGCGTGAGGGCATTTATTCATTTCTGCAGTAAATTTTGTTATTATAAGTTTATAACATAAATAGTGTATTTTTAGAAGGTGATCCCTCAATCTCACAATTGTTTCACTGACAATGCATGATTGTTAAGGAGAGTGTAAAGTCCCGCATAATAAGAACATAAAACAAAATATACACCATGGTTGTTGGTTGACCTTTTAATAATCATCTATACAGTGCCAACAAGAAATTCTTTTACATGAATCAGCATTGCCAAGATCAATACCATCAAACATTGTGTTAAATCTTAATTTAAGATCAAGAAAGGTACCAATGAACTCATTTGGTAGATTTCTGAAGTTGCTCAGCTGTGAGGGAAATGAGAGACCGAAGCTTGGCGATGGCAGAGGTCTTATCGGGCGGGCAGTTGGATAGAGATACTTTCAAACACCGAAGAGCCTCATCGAGCTTTCCTTCAGCCAATGCCAGACATCCAGCTTTATAAGCCTCATCCGCCTTGCGCGCATCGTATTGGGGACTCACGTTGTCATCAGAGCTCTTGTTCTTGGCAACCGAAGAAGATGGAGGGTCCAGGGCAGTGGTGGCGCGCGCGTACTCAAGATTAGCAATAGCCGTGTTAATCTCAGACATCAGAGCCTCAGGAGTAGAAGGATTGTCCTTCGCGCCATCAAACACGCTCCAATATCTGTATCCTTCGCTCGTGCCCATTTCAATTCCTACAGGGCAATGTTCTAAGAAAACCCCAGGCGCTAGTTAGGCAGAGAGGGCCTTCTGGGAACTAATCGGGGATTATTCGGGAATTAACAGAGGATTAATCTCGGACAAGTCGGGAATTTTTAGAACCCTGCTACAAGGTCTTGTAATCAATCTTCCCTAAATGCATTCACAGCACAGACAAACCCTAAAGAACTTCACATTGACCCAAGTAGTGCACAGTGCAAACCCTAAAAGGATAAAAAAACTAAGGTTCAGGGTTCTGGGTCAATCACCAATGCTGCAAAATTCAATATTGAGCACAATCAAACCAACTAGCAAGATCAACCAAACAGCCCATCGTGAAAAAATACTAACTTTACCAAAATTCAGCTAACCCACCTAACAGAATGTGCTGTTTGTTCAACATAATTTCCAGAATCAGCAAAGGTACAGAATTTTTTGAGAAAAAAAGAAACCCATACCTGCTCAGCTTCCAGTGGCCACAGATAGTTTAAATCTGGTAAAGGAAGGTCCTGAATTGGTGAATAATGGCGATCTGGTAAAGATATTAGACCTTTTATGTCTAAATTATGAACTTGAAGATCACAAGTAGAATGGTTGTTCCAGAGAAAAGAATGGTTGGTGAGCTTGAATCACTCCACATTCCACGTGACAAAAGCCCGTGAAAAGAAAATTGCTTCTCTTATATTTACTTCCAATGTGTTTCTTTATTATTAGTGTACCAGATATTAATTTGTTTACCAGTTTAAATAAAATTTTGAGTTTCATCGGGCCTAAGACAATACACTCATAAGGGAGTGTCAGATAGCTCACTGGCATTGATAACGACTAGAATGTAGCACCACGCGATGTTATTTATAAAATGTTATGAAATAAATATTCTTTACTTCATCTCGAGGTTATTTCAGAAACCTCACCCCATTACTATCCATAATTATCCATAATGTTATAAAAATCCTTCACTCAACAACTGTCTGATTAATCCTCGATGAAGTATTTGATCCGAATTATTTTTCTACGATTTATCCAATTTATTTTTCTACGATTTATTCTCTAAAAATCATCTTCGACATACTAGCGCTTTTTACAACCCTGGTCATCACTAATATTCAGAGTTAGGCTAGAATATGAATAAATAATGATCTTTTATTACAGAATTTGAGAATATGAATAAATAATGATCTTTTATTACAGAATTTGATGTACACATTCTTGAGATCCATGAATCACAACCTAAGGAAGAACAAGAAATGGCACATCCTATACATATATGATCAAAGCCTCAATTTAGTTGACACAGTTACTTTTCTTGATCAGGAGTTGAATCAAAGGAAGCTCTCAGAAAGATCATAACCTGCAACTCAACAAAATCTTACTGACATTCAAGAAACAACAGCTCTTTGGTCCACTTTCTCAGCGTCGCCTTAACATCGACCCTCCAAAACTTCTTGGAATTGGTCAAAGGAACGTCTCTTCAGCACAACGTCCAAAAACAGTCAATCAAACAAAGTAAGTTCAGGAGACGCGGATAATGAAGATTGCGCTCCTCAGTTAAATCTTGTCTGAAATGAATTGTACGTTCCAATTCATGAATTGCTCAATTTTCAACTGCTGTGACTTATCTGACAATGGCAAAAAAGATTAATCATCTTCATTCTGTAATCTAATATTCAATCAGAAATTATGGCAGCCAAAGATGGCAAGAGTATAGTTGACTATTTATATTCTATATGCAAAAGATATATGTATATGTATGTGCCTAGAAGGGTTGACTATCAACATCCAAAACAGTTTCAGGAGACACATATTACAAATAGGAAAAATGGCAAAAAGTGCAGTAAACTTTAACTTTTCTTTTTTGTGCAAAATGTGTATTTGTACAAAAATGATGAAAATACCCTTATACAAATACACACATTGTGCACAAGAAAATCAAAGTTCACATCACTTTTTGCCATTAACAAAGTATATAACACCCTCTTGAAAAAGTGTGGTACTATACAACACAATTTTCCCTTACAAATATACAGATAGCAAGTGGAGAGAACTTGAAGGTGGCTCAAAAACCTTCCCTCTCCA
>JAYMTP010001862.1:0-21900 GCA_036897365.1 Geranium brycei
CTAAAATTGACTTGGTTCTTAAAATGTCTTCTAATATGAAGTATAGTTTCTTTGGCTAAATTCTATAATGACATCTATTTGAAATTTAACAGATAAATAGAAGTATTTTGGTTATTCCATATTTAAAAACTAACCAATTGTAGTGGGTGAGAAATATAATTTTCACCAAATACATAGTAAAAGTCAATTAAGTGAGATTATCTCATGAATGAAACGTGACAAGTCAATAGTATTGACTTGAGATTACATGTCAGTATCCTTATAAAATTTAACCAATAAAAGAAAACACAAAATAATAATCTTTGAACGTGAATGTCTCACGTTGGTCTCGCATCCTTCTCTTGGATTTTAATATATCAGTTTCTTTAAGAAGAAAAAAGAAGAAAATACACAATTCAGTATTTCACTGCCACCTCATATCACATCTGTTAATGTTATTAAGACAAAACTTCTACTTATTTTCCCAGTGTTCTCTCTTGTTTTTATTTCTCGATATATTCTCTACTTTAGAATCGAGCCTTGTCTTGTTCCATCACATCTTTTTCAAGCCTTGAAAACCTAAAATTTCACCCACCGTTGCTTGATTGGGTACCAAATACATCGATTTCATAATAAAACAAGGTTGACCCACTTCCAAGACATTCCATTTCCATTCCTGGATCATTTTCTCTCATTTTCTTGCGATCTTAGCTTTTTTTCAGTTCCAACCGAGGAGCTTGGTGGGTGCGATTCGAGCAAGGAAAGTTCAGTTCTTGAAGCTAAGAGGCATTTGGGTTTTGCCCGATTCTAAAAAAAAGATTGTTTTTTTCAATTCATAGATCTGTTGGGTGTTCCCGAAACACCCAGAAGATGATACTGTTGCAGTCCCATTCCAGATTTCTCCTACAGACCCTACTGAGTCGGGTCCAAAAGTGAGTTTTGTTTTCTTCATCCCCTTTAAGTTGGACTAACCTGAGGAGTTTTGTCCACTTGTTATGTTTAAAATGTTGTATTGGGATGAATTAGTTTGATTTTATAACTTGGTTGTGCCTGACATTGGGTGTTCGAATCACACTTTCAATGCATTAGGATGTGTTGTTCTAAGGACAGGGACTGGGGTTTGATGTTTATATGTCATCTTTAGTTTTGGATTATAAGGCGTGACATTTATTTAAGAAAGCTAGGTGCAAGGTGATTGATTGGTGTAACGATGAGGACCCGAAATCATAATCGAAACAATAAAACAAATCGATAACTTGATACTTGATTGATGAATCGGAATTGTTACAACCCAACCTTTAGGGTACGGGAGGCCTCAAGAGGCACTACACACAACTCAGATCATTTTCAATACCAAATAATAAGAAGGAAAATACAATTATAGGTCTTCTCAGCAATCCTAGCTCCTCAGGCGATCTCTGCAAGTTCATCCGATGTCTCTCCGCTGGAATCGGTTCTGGGACCACTTGCACCCAACGAAGGAGATGGCACTGTAGCTCCAACGTTCAATTATTGAGCCACCTCGCCCCTTTTCTCTCAGCTCGTACACGTGTCCGCCTTATCCAAATCTCCAATGACCAGCTCCTTACCCAAAACGACGTCGCACCTCGCTGGTTTTTTCTCATTAATCAAAACACCAACGTCTAGCTTTCTGGCTCTTAATAGTAGGGCTGGACATTTTCCACAATCATGACAATTGGCACCTTCAAAATTAAATGTATTTTTAGCTCAATTTGATTGGGTAAAATATCCCAAGTTTGAAGTTTGGTTTTGCTTCACAGATGCTTATCAGTTTCTCTGGTTCTGTGAGATGTTATATAACAAAAGTTATTTTTATCTCAGTTGTAGCAGAAAAGGAGAAAAAGTTTTCTTTTATAGTTGTTTTTATTATTTTCAAGACATATAAGAAAAGGTGATGTTTCTTGTGCAAATATGACGATGGTGTTAATCAAAATCGTTGCCTTGTCTGTATTTTAATTTTGAAAAAAGTATTGGAGAGGTGTAGAAACAATGCTTGACAATCTGGAGGGTGTTCCTTTCCTTTTGAGATCTTGGTTCATGGCTTGTTTTAGGTCCCTCTTATTTTATCTCCTTTTGTCGGTACATTAAAAATAATAGATGATATTCATATCTGATATATATAACTCTAAATATGCAGCCTTGAAAAAGCAGTTGAGCTGGATTATCAGTGGGTTGAATTCGATGATGTTCGTTACCATATTCAGGTAATTTTACCAGCTTTTTCTGATAAGACATATTAACTACAGGGGCATATTTGAAATTTATTTTATCTGGCAATTTTAGTTATCTTGACTCTTTCTATAAATAAATTTAAAAGGTTGGATTCAGTACATCTAACTTGTGGAATATTATATAGGTCTCAATGAAGAATTCACATATCATTTTGCTGTCACTTTCACTACCCACCCCCCCTCCAGAAACTGTTTTCATTGGCGGACTTCCATTTGGAGCAATAGAAGCCATAAAAGCCGCATATGGTGTGGTTGTACAAATTCTCGATCCTCCACGGGATGGCTTTAATCTCACGCTGAAGCTTAATTTGTCTAAGCTTCCCCCAGATGAAGGTTCAATGAGTTCCTTTCCTATGGTCATTATAGTTTGCTGTGTGTATGCTACATTTAGGTTTAGTTTGCTAGAACCTTTTTCTTTCCAATTGAGCTTCACATATTTATTTTTATTTAGTATTTACCACTTCACCCTTCTTAAGACGGATTAATAATTTTGCTTGTTGATGGTTTTACTTTCTATGAGACCGTCTTCTTGTCATTATCATGGTTAGAACAAAATAATATTTCTGTATTTTATTTTGCATCATTAGTTGTTTTCTTTCAAGGGTGGGCTTTTGTAAGGTAGAAGTTGGAAATGTTTGAACAAAATTGGTTTGTTTGAATGGAACTTACATGTTCAGAATGATAGAAAGATCTTGTATGAGAACATACTTGGTAGATTCATGATTGAAAAAACAAGCATGTGAGGTCGTCTTTGATTCTAAAAATTGTAGGCGAGTTATAAATTTTACCATCTCTTATTGATTCCAATCTAATCTCTTATTGGAATATGCATTTTGACTGATTCTCTTTCTTGTGCATTGCTTTATTTCCTAACACTTTCTATTGTGAACATTGGGCAGACTTTAGGCAATCACTGTTGGTAAAAATTGCATCAGCAAGGGAAATAGTACTTGGAGCTCCATTAAGAGTAATTCTAAAACACCTTGCTTCAAGAATGGTTGCTCCTAATATGGATCAGCTTGTTGCCATTGTGCATCGGCCAAATGAGTCTTTTTTTGTCGTTCCCGAGGTACTTAAATCTCGCTATCTACTTTACTATTCTGGAACGGTAACTACTTCTGTGCATGTATATGTGTCAAGACTTACCCTTTTTCTCTTCTCACTGTTTTTTTGCTCGAAGCTACTCATCTTCAGGTGTATCCAAATCAAAGAGTATTTTTTATCACTGAAACTGACTTGGGCTCTTAAAATGCCTCCTAATATGAAGTATAGTTTCTTTGGCTAAATTCTACAATAAATTGTCCTGTCTTCTTGTCAACTGTATAAAACACTTTCCAGTTAAGGATCACAATTTTCTCATATTTCTCGTTTTAGAAATTAATCTTCTGTTAACTTTGTATATCCTGAGCACTTTTCGGGATACACCAAATAGTAGGATAAGCAAGAAATATCTTCTTGAAGACATTCCAGGAATCTATGGCATTAATTGGGGCATAATATGTGTTAGTAAACCATATATTAGTCTGCTTTCGGTTGTTGTTTCCAAAATATTTGTTATACTAAGCTTGCTAAATAGCTGTTATTGATGCACAACTTATTGAAGTTCTATAATTGCTTATGACAGAGAGAAAAGGCTATTGTGGTATTTCCTATGAGATTTAGTGACTCCATCGATATTGTCCTTGCAACTTCATTTCTACAGGTACTGCAAGTCATGTTAAGTTTTATTGAACATAAGTACCTAATTAATCGCCTGTGTATCTTGCATTTTAATTCCTAATTGGTACTTCCTAGCATGCTACTTTGTTTTCTAGTTACGTTGCATTGGTTATTTTCATGTAGTAAAGTTTTTGTTACAATTTAGGAATTTGTGGAAGCAAGGCGTGCTACTGCATTAAATAATGCGCCTCCTTGTTCGTGGTCTCCTACGCCTCCTCTAGAACTGAAAGGAGTTCCTTCTGAAGCATTATCTGCAAATGCCGGATTTGTGACTTTCAGTACTTCTCAAACAATCTACTTTGGTGCTCTGTTTTCCCCATTCTATTATGTTACATGTTTTAATGATTTCAATCAATGCAGTCATTTCCCCCCGTCATGTAGAGAGCAAAAAACTGGATCGTACAGTTTGGTGTTTGTCTACATTTCATAATTACGTTAGCTATCATGTCAAGGTGAGATTTGTTTGACCAAAAATGTTTTAATGCTTTATACTTGTGCTTATATGTGGTATGCTTCTAATCATAGAAATCCAATTAAGCAAAAGGGAAAACAAGTAGTATGTTCACAGGTTGTTTGTTTGCATGATTGTAAATTAACCTTGGCGCATTATGTGTTTTACGGGTACCAGTTTTTATGAGAAATGTGTGGAAATGGTTTATCATAAGTTGCTAGGGATATATTTGGTAATTATTTGCTCTAAAGCTCTGCATTGAAAGCAACAGAGCGTTCCTAAGCCTTTTAGTACAAAATTTTACAGGATAAAGCGTCCATAAAACTCCCATATTTTGTTTATGGTTTTATATGTTTTGTGAAGCTTGATGCTGGTGTGACAAGGCTTCATGATTTTTACCTGGTTGCATGTATTTGTAAATATATAACTTTCTTATACCAACCTTTTCCACGCTTATTCTTGAACAGTGCTCAGAGGGTTTCATGCATACCAGGATGCGGCGACGTGTTGAGTCCTTGATTCAGGTACTGTTTAAAGTTAAGCTGTATTTTACTTTTACATCGTAACAATGTGCTGAGCATATTATGGTAGAAATTTTTTACTCTAGTCTTTTGCCCTTAATTTTGTTTGTTCACTACAACTTAATTTCCTCTCCTAGACACCCAGAGGATGCTTCGGCCATTACCCTCCTCTATCTCTTTAACTTTTAATCTTCAACGTCTTTAATATCTCTACACTGGTTAATTTGTTAATATCATCTTCATCTTCTAACACCTCTGGTTGCATTTTATATGTTTTCGGATGTATGTAGTTGCTTCTGACGGACATTTGAATGATCATTTTGTAAATTATTGTGGAGAAAGAAATAGTGTTTTCTATTCTGTATCATTGTATGGGTAAAGAATAACAAAATACTAGTTAAATCTCTGGCGTATAGACCAAACTAATAATGAACAGTAAGTAAAGTAACAATTTACTTGTAAGAGAGCTCTTGAAATGATTGGATAGTAGGGTAAGGAATATGATGCGGCTTCTTAGTTACTTTGGGGCTAAATAGAATCTCCTTTGCCTACAAAAATCGGACTATCACTTATAATACTTCATATAATTTCATCTTGATAGACCTTAGATAGTCCGAAATTCATGAACAGTTGTTTTCTATTGAGTCAGTAAATAAAGAATGTGATAATATATGATAGGATGTCAGGTGGAGAAGTTATATGGCAAGTTAAATAATTCATTTAATTCAAAAACACGTTTCACTTTTGTTTTTACCTTTGAAGGTCAAGGTTCAGAGTGCTGCAGTTTTTTTATCTAGTCATTTCATTTAAAGCTAGCCTTTTTGCGGAAACCTAAACATTGAATTACTTGTGACAGGCTCTTGGTCGCACGAAACCAGAAACAGTAAAGTCGAAGAAAACATCACCGAGTAGATCCTTCAAACGGCTGGTTTGTCATGAATGATAATACTTATATCCTTGAAAAATAACTAATTGTTTCTTTCTGAGGCTTGTTTGCTCTGTGGTGTGCATTGTAGGGCCTCAAGGATTCGCGGAACAACTCATTTACATGAAGTCGGTCGGGGAATGTGCTCAAATGGGATTTGCAAGCCAATGCTGCTGGTTGCTGCATACACATTGGCATGACATGGACATGGTTGGAGAAGATCGCATTACAACACAACCAATCCTTTTCCTTGTAACATCTTTCGTGCTAGCCAGGCCTTTCCTTGTACAAACTCAATTTTGGAGTTAATAATGTTGTGAAACCTTGAATGAAACAAAAATAGGGATGAAACTGATTTGTATGTTATTTGAACTGAAGAGATGAATTTAGCAGGAGTGAACTGGAGGGTACATTCATATTGATATTGATATTCAGGCTGCTGCTTGTTTGTGCAAACAATTCAATTCAATATATAGAAAATGAAGTTTTGTTCAGTCAATAAACATGAGCTTTGTGGGACCCTCCTCTCTCTCTTTCTCTCTCAAGAAATAGAACTGGAAATGGTTAGTTAGAGTTGGATATGGACGGGCAAGCTCAGCAGCAGCTATACAAAGGAAGGAGAAGAACAAGTGAACAAAAGTGTCGCTGGTGCCACGTGGCGACAACCCAATGGTTACGTGCATTTTCAGCTACATTGAACCCCAACACACACACTCTCTCTCCTCTTTGTCTTTGTCTTTGTCTTTGTCAGAGAGAGAGAGATAGAGTGTCCTGACGAATCCGTATATCGAAAGATTATTACTTTCTCATTAGCCATCTCTCTCTCTCTCTCTCCTTCTATTTTTATTCCTTTCCCTTTTGTTTCTCTCTCCTCTTTCTCGTATCGTATCTCCCCCATTTCCTTCCATGCCCTAATCTCCTCCACCATGCTGCTTTCATTTGCTCATCCATGGTAACCTCACTACTACTTGTTTTGCTTTCGATTTCCTCCAATTTCACCTGATTTGGTTTTGCTGTTCATTTCTGGGGTCTTGAGTCCCTGATTGATTGTGCTTGGTGATTTGGGTAATTTGGGGGTTTTTTGGTATCTGGGTTGTGGGAGTGGTGGGGCTGCCTAGCTGGTAATGTGCATGCATTGCTGTGTTATGGTGGTTCCATTGGTTAAAGGTTGCAACTTTTTGGTCTGTAATTGTGTGTTTGGTTGGGAAGTGAATCAAGTGATGTTTGAATCCACTTGTTGGTGTATAAGTTTTTATGAATTGTATTTTGCTGATTTGAAACGGGTGTTCAGTAGTTATTGTTGTTCTTACAACTCAGTCAGTAGGCGTTACGATATTGCAATCTGAATTGCAATTGTTTGAGCGTTTTTAGAGCTTCCCGTGGAATCAAATGGGTTTGTGTGCCTTTGCATGACCAACTGAGGCGTGGAACTTTATCCATACGGTTTCATGATCATATATATAGATGATCATAGTGAGGCCACATGTTAAATACTGTTTTAATTTAAAATGTGTTACTTTGACATTGAAATGTCGCTACGGTGCAAGTCAAAGCTAAATTTATTTTTTCATTTATCAATTTACTTATTTATGATCAGATGACTACCTGGTTTGCACACTTTATTTTACTAGTAGAAAGTAACGGCTTCACGTGTCTAGGGTAACGATTGCTGCTGCTTTTGGAATATTTTTATCATGATGCATCATGCATGTCACAACCAAAACAAATTAGGAAAACAATCCCGAGTTCCAACTTTTTATTTAATGCCATTTTTGTATATTGAGCTATTTCTCTAATGGCTTTAATACATTGAAGTGTAGATACACTGCATTTGGGATTTGGCGTGGATAAATTGCTGTCACAGAACTTTGATTCTCAACTTTTTAGTGACCCATGATGTGCTAATTGTCACCGTCGGTCACAAATGTGAGGAGCTGGATTGAAAGATGAAGTCAAATGATTCCTTGACTAGTAAAATGATGAACAGAAACTGGGTGTTGAAGCGCAAAAGGAGAAAATTGCCGAGTGGACCTGAGCCATACAATGGTAAAGAAGACCCTGTTATAACCTCTGAGTCTCCAAGGGCTTCGTCTTCATCTAAGCGCAGGCTGAACAATGAAATAAATTCTGAACGATCTTCATCCAAAAGGAAAGGAAATGATGGGGTGAGTGGTATTTCATCCTTGGGCATTTATGTTGGTTTCCTTATGTTTGTCAACGTAATAATTGTTTCTTTTGCCTGATATAAGGAAATGTTAAAATATTACATTTCATTCTAAATGGTTAGATTGATAGTATCACCTAGAATTCTTAACTCATCAGTAGATCATGAGGTTACGTGCTCAATTATTAACCTCTTCATAGGCTTTCAATTTAGAAGAATCTACTAAGCCACCCTCGTTTTTCCTTATATTATTTTCTGTTTTTAGGAGTCCAATGAATACCATAGGACCTCTTTAGCCGAGGAACCCTGAAGGTCTGTAAATCCCATAAATGGTGCTAGTGGGTAGAGTTATTTTCTACTTTTTATAGTGGGTTGTGCAGAGGCATGATGTACCTTCCACGGGACTAGTGTAATATGTACTTCTTTGTAGTAAAAATTGTCAATCCAATCTTTAGAGCTTCAAAAGTTAAGCCCCCTGCTAGCTTGCCACTACCCAAGCCTTCCAATTATTTTACTGCAACTGTTGTCCCATCAAATGCAAGAGCTTAAAGGTACTGGGAACATCGTCCAGATGTAGTTGCATGAAAAAAGTTGTTTCTGCATACCAATATATTTTCTGTACTTAAAAAGCTAGGACTAGGATTCATAAGTTCAGTTTGCACTATGATATGTGTCTGTGTTTTTCATTTTAAATTGAGACGAGCATTGATGCCTTCAAGTTTGTAACTCTGAAGATTTTCTTGTTGCTAAAATGATAGATCTTGATATGCACCATACTTTTGGTAATCTCAAATCTTCTGCATTTCAGTATTATTACGAGTGTGCCATCTGTGATCGTGGTGGCAACTTGTTGTGTTGTGATGGCTGCCCCCAAACCTATCATCTTCAGTGCCTTGATCCTCCGCTCAAGGTACGCCTAGTTAATTTAAACTGTGGCTAGTTTACGCACCTATTCCTTCGGACTATATTAGGTCATTGGGTGCTTTTTATTTGCTTGCGTTTGATTTTGTTTATTATGTTGCACAGCGTATTCCAATGGGGAGATGGAAATGCCCAAAGTGCTGTCAGAAAAGTGAACCCTTGGAGTCCATGAACAGTTTGGATTCCGTTTCAAAACTAGCAAGGACGAAGAAGACAGTAACTATTAAATCTAGAACTGGAATGAAGTCCACTGGCATGGACAATGTATCACCGGTTTATGGAGGCTCCATACTTGGCAAGAAAAGATCATCCAACAAAGGAAAATCTGTTTCTTGTAGATTCAAATCATTTGAAAAGAAACTGGATTCCTCTCATGATCTATCTCTTGTCGATTCTGTAGAGTGTAGTCCCTTATCTGCAAATGTTGATGATGAAAATAAACCTGAAATTTCCCCAGAAGACTCACCTACTGACGAGAAATTAGTTTCCCCTGCTAAAAAAGTTCAGTCTCTGTCTAAAGGTACAAGGTCGGAATCAGATGGATCTCCTGAGGTAACACTTGATTTGTCTTGTAATGATGTATCTCCAAGAGACAAGTTTGTCCCCGATGTTGGTGCAGTAATCAAGAAAACTAGAAAAAGAGATCGCAGAGATAACAAAAGTGACAGCCAGAAGAAGAGTAGGACTGATAAGGGAAAATTACCTGTTAGTACTTCTGAAAAGTATGAGTCCAAAGCAAATGTTGCAAGCCAAGGAAACAGTAAACTGCACCGAAAGCAGAAGAGTGTTAAGCATGTAGTTTCTGCATCTTTGTTGAAGGAGGACGCTGACAAGAAGAGCTTGGAAATCCTGAAAAAAGATGAGGTATGTTTTTATAGTTCTGTTGTTCTTATGGTTATTGAAGCTACTTCATGTCATTTTTCTAGAAGTTCTCCTGGAACCCTAAGAATTTGTAAGATTATAAATATATAAGATGCTGCAAAAACTTTGTAACAAAGTATTTTATCTACAACGCATAAGCAATTAGTGTCTCATTTTCTTCCCATTGTTTCATTTATGCTTTTCATCCTCGTATAAATATAGCATTTGTGTTGTGACTGTTGTCTGTAAAGGAAACAATGAAAAATGCCAACCTTAGTAAGCTTTATTTTGATGGATATAATGATTTGGAAGTTTGAGTGATCCACATGCCTAAATTTTGTTTGGGTTTGGTGTATTTGCAAGTTCAAATACATAGCAAAATTAAGCGACTTGCCCAGTTTTGGTTGAATTTGATATAGTCATCCTCATATGACTATATCCTGGTGGTTAAAGGTACTTCAGCGGGCATGTAAATAACTAAATATGCGCATGCTTGGAAGACAAATAAAATTATGAATGGTACTATTTTCTTGATGCACGCAGTTCTGTACATGATCATTCTTTATGCCATAATTTCAGCTTCTCTTATGTCTGTATACAATTTAGTCTGTTCTATTTGGCAGCCAGACAATGTATATTTGGAGGTCTGCAATTTGATGCAGAAAAATTCTCGTAAAGGTTTTTATTTATTCATGATCTTCATTGTTGACATTTTTTATTTTCAAATTAGTGTTTAAATGAGTCTATTTACGAATTATTGCTATCAGTGGTAAAAATATATTATTACTTTTTGATGCTGAAGCTTCCTGGGGAAGGACGGCCAACAGATGAGCTAAAGAATGCAGGTGGTCATTTGGATGAAACGCCGGTATATGATAGTCCTACTGATGAGAATCAGCAGGTCAGTAAACTAATTTGAGCAGAACTGTTTTGCATTGCATACATA
Organism: Geranium brycei; assembly: GCA_036897365.1. Taxonomy (NCBI): domain Eukaryota; kingdom Viridiplantae; phylum Streptophyta; class Magnoliopsida; order Geraniales; family Geraniaceae; genus Geranium; species Geranium brycei. The sequence continues at coordinate 10,740 of JAYMTP010001862.1, forward strand.
GAGTTCTGGATATTGAATACACTATCTGCGCTCAAGTTATCAGACTTAATCTTGTTCCTGTCCTATATCATTTATTGCAGGTTGATCGGGTTCTAGGTTGTCGAGTTCAAGGTGATAGGACACATTCTTTGCGTCACACATCTATAATTGTTACCAGTGACTTGCATGCGGATGATCATCTGCCTCCGGAAAACGAACACAAAGTGACAGAGGAATCATCTGTCAGTAATATAGATTTAGATATTGATGCTGCTAGTTTAAATCTTACAGGGGATGGCAAGAATGTTGCAGAAAGCAGAAAGAACAATGTAGATTTACAGAGTAAAGGAAATGGGGATTTAGGATGTATAGGCATAAATATTAAACCTGTAGATGATTCTGGAGTTGCTACAGAAGGTCCAAAAAAGGGTTCTGAGGAGAAGGTAGCCGAGACTACTGATATTGATTTGAGAAGTAACGGTAGTGAAGGTCCTGAAATTTCTCAAATGCAGGTCACTCATGAAGCCGAAGACACGATAAAAGAGAATATAAAAATGAGATTGATCAGCACAGAAAACAAAGGTCAAGAGCTTACACAGGCTGAAACTGCGAGTGTTAATGGAGATGCTGTGATGTATGAATTTTTGGTTAAGTGGGTAGGGAAGTCTCACATTCATAACACATGGATTTCTGAATTCCAGCTGAAAAGACTAGCTAAGAGAAAACTTGAAAATTACAAGGCAAAGTATGGAACATCAGTGATAAATATCTGCGAAGACAGGTGGAAACAACCTCAAAAGGTGATTGCTCTCCATGCTACCAAAGATGGTGATAGCGAAGCTCTTGTAAAATGGACTGGACTCCCTTATGATGAATGCACTTGGGAAAGGGTAGATGAGTCTCCCCTTAAAGAATCTGCATATTTGATCGACCTGTTTAATCAATTTGAAAACTGGGCTGTGGAGAAGGATGCCGCAAGAAAAGATGCAAGAAGGGGGAAGGATGCTTGTCATCAAAATGAAATAGTTTCTCTCATGGAGCAACCTAAAGAACTAAAAGGAGGATCTCTGTTTCCTCATCAGCTTGAAGCACTGAATTGGTTGCGGAAGTGCTGGCATAGATCAAAGAATGTGATACTTGCTGATGAAATGGGGCTTGGAAAAACAGTCTCTGCTGGTGCTTTCCTATCATCCCTATATTTTGAATTCAAAGCTACCTTGCCTTGTCTAGTCTTGGTTCCACTTTCTACGATGCCTAACTGGCTTTCTGAGTTTTCATTATGGGCCCCCAACTTGAATGTTGTGGAGTACCATGGGTGTGCAAAGGGAAGAGCAATGATTCGCCAGTATGAATGGCATGCCGGCAATCAAAGTGAAGTGAATAAGAAAACAGCTTCCTACAAATTCCATGTTCTTCTAACTACTTATGAAATGATTCTTGCTGATTCATCTCATCTGCGTGGAGTTCCTTGGGAAGTTCTTGTGGTGGATGAGGGCCACCGTTTGAAGAATGCAGAAAGTAAGCTATTCAGCTTGCTCAATTCATTCTCTTTTCAGCACCGTGTACTGTTGACAGGTACCCCCCTCCAAAACAACCTCGGGGAAATGTATAATTTGCTCAACTTTCTTCAGCCATCTTCATTTCCTTCTCTATCTTCATTTGAGGAGAAATTTAATGATCTTACTACTGCGGAAAAAGTGGAGGAGTTAAAGAAACTCGTTGCTCCACATATGCTTCGACGGCTTAAGAAGGATGCTATGCAAAATATTCCCCCAAAGACTGAAAGAATGGTCCCTGTTGAGTTGTCGTCCATCCAAGCTGAATACTACCGTGCAATGCTTACAAAGAACTATCAACTACTTCGGAATATTGGGAAAGGGGTTGCGCAACAATCAATGCTAAACATTGTGATGCAGCTAAGAAAGGTCTGCAATCATCCTTATCTCATACCGGGTACAGAGCCTGACTCTGGGTCAGCAGAGTTCCTTCATGAAATGCGGATCAAAGCTTCAGCAAAACTAACCCTGTTGCATTCAATGCTTAAGATATTACACAAGGAAGGCCATAGAGTCCTTATTTTTTCACAGATGACAAAGCTTCTTGACATCCTTGAGGATTATTTGACAATAGAGTTCGGTCCTAAAACTTATGAGAGAGTTGATGGTTCTGTTGCTGTGGCTGATCGCCAGACAGCAATTGCACGCTTTAACCAAGATAAAAGTCGATTTGTCTTCTTGCTATCTACACGTGCTTGTGGCCTTGGGATCAATTTGGCTACTGCCGACACTGTCATCATCTATGATTCTGATTTTAATCCACATGCTGATATACAGGCTATGAATCGAGCTCACAGAATTGGGCAATCAAAAAGACTTTTGGTATACAGGCTCGTAGTTCGTGCTAGTGTTGAAGAACGCATTTTGCAGCTTGCGAAAAAGAAACTGATGCTTGATCAGCTTTTTGTGAATAAGTCTGGGTCTCAGAAGGAAGTGGAAGATATTCTCCGTTGGGGAACTGAAGAACTTTTTAATGATTTTCCTGGCACAGCTGGGAAAGACACAGGTGAAACTAATATTAACAAAGATGAGACAGTTGTAGATACAGAACACAAGCATAGGAAGAGGGTTGGTGGTCTTGGGGATGTCTACGAGGATAAATGTACAGATGGAAACACAAAAATTGTGTGGGATGAAAATGCAATTATGAAATTGCTTGATCGGTCGAGCCTTCAATCTGAATCAAATGATGTCACAGAAGGAGAGTTGGAGAATGATATGCTTGGCACAGTTAAGGTGGTCTATTATATGATCTTTTAACACTTGCAGTTAGATTTTTTATATTATTTTGTTACATCATTTCATAACTATCCTATCCTATTTTGTCTGAACCAAATCTTAAAAGTTGCATTTTTGGAGAAAAGTTATGACGCCCAATTTGTTAAATGTCAGTTGTGATTGTTCATAATGTAAAGTTGAATTGATCAAATAGGAAGGTTTAAATCTGGTAAATGAAATTTAAGATTTGTGAAGAAGACCTAAAACATGTGCACAAATATGAATGCCTACATCCTTATTATCATTTATGTGCTAAATAGTAATAATTTCATTTGGGTAGTTATTTTTTGTGAAATCTTTCAATATCGGAGATTCCGGAAAATTGAGAGTATCTTGCATGTGCAATAAGATTTGATTATGCCAGGCTACTAACTGACATTCCTTATCCATGACTTAAGTAATCAGTTCTCGTTCTGATACACATACACTTGCGTAATTTAGAAAACAAAAAATAGTACCATAGTTGTCTATTCCAAAAGGGAATGCATTACCTCCAATATTTAAATCTGGCTCTATATATTTTCTTCACATTCACAATTCTGGTTGTCTCGTATCATTCATGAATGGGCACAACTCTGTCACATTGGTGAAACTCTTACTAGGAGATGAGGCAAGTTCTGGTTCATTACATATTTATTTTTAGGTTTTGAAGTTTACCATGCTGAGAGAAATACACGCTTTTGCCTACTGATGCTGAATAGTCTCATGTTGAATTTTATTGATATATCTTTTTAACCAGGCTGTGGAGTGGATTGAGGAACCAACTGGAGAACAAGGGGGAGCTGAGTCACCTCCTGTTGAAACTGATGATATATGTGCTCAAAGTGCTGATATAAAAGAGGACAATGTAACTTCTACTGAAGAAAATGAATGGGACACACTTTTGCGTACAAGGTAAGAAGCCTGTAGTTCCTCTCATTATTTTCTGTTTTATTTAGTCATGTTAATAGCAGGATCTCTGCCGTGGTTGTGATGCTTCTCTGCATATTTGACTATTCATTGTGTGCTTGTCTAGTACCTTGTGGCCTCTAGAGAGTTTCAATTGCAATCTTGCTTCCAAAAGAATATTGGTTTGGCATAAAAGAGTGCTTTTTAGTCAAGTTTGGCAGGCCTTTAATAATTCAGATTTGGTTGTAAAAAATATTAAATTGTCTTCTATATGAATGCATTAAAAGATGAAGGATCAATTTGCATCTTCCATATCAATTGGAACCAACCTGTAAATGATGAAAATGAATTTAGTGACATGAAGTTATTAGAGTTGCATCTTAAGGATATGTTCAGCTGCTTTTAGGGCTATGGATGAGCTAAGTAGTAAGTTGCTTCTAATATAATTGAGAGATCTTATTATTAATTTGATCTCTGTTTGCTGTGCTTCTTAAGAGTTAAAGGCTAGGTAGTGTGAGTTCCAAATGTTCAATACATGCATGTTAATCTTATGATCAGATTAAAAGATTGCTTGAGTGAGCCTTAAAAATGGAACGGAGTACCAGATAGTAAATTTTTAAGCAATCTCGTTGCAACTCTGACGATTTGATACTTATACAACAATTTATTTATGGAGCTACACGCATTGAGAGATAGTCATAATTGAGGTCCTAACGGACTATCTTCATCACATGGAATTCTGTAATAGTGTGTCAGCTGATGATCAAAGAAGCTGTACATCATATTTGGCCTTACATTTTTAACAGAAAAGCAATATAGTTGGAAAACTGTCCATAAACAGAAGATACACTTGAGAACATCCATAAGAATAATTGGGGCACATAAGAAAGAGTAGAGGGGAAGTAGCAGGGAATGTATGTGACATAATTTCAGACTGTTTTTTCTCGTCTTTAGCCCTAGCATATCAAGTGTTTGACTTTCTTAAAGAACTGGCAGCAAGAACGTTCCAACTGTATTTAGAAATGTTTGATTTATATGATATTTGGTTTATAGATGGGAGAAATATCAAAATGAGGAAGATGCAGCTCTTGGTCGAGGGAAGCGCCTGAGAAAAGCTGTTTCATATAGGGACACATATGCTACACTCCCAAATGAAATGTTTACTGAGGTAACTATTTACATTTTACTCATTGTGCGTGGAAGACAATATTGGTTCTTCAATGTTGTTGTCTGGTCAAATATGTTTTGATTATGTGACATAAGAATTGGCATCTACATGTTCCTTAATAGACAACAAAGACATAAGACTGGATTGATCGTCTTGCTGGTAGATTTCTTTCTTAACGTTTATGCTGAACTTTCTTCAACCACTACAAAATATTATCTTCAACTCGTATATTTTTTTTGTGATGCCAATGGGAATATTTTATTTTTTTCGTAGTTTGAGTGCTTTTCTTCTACTTTAAAATATGTAGGGTGTGTTCAATCTTTTGATCTCTTATGTTCATCTTCTATGATCTATCCTTGTTCAGTTTTTTCAATCGTGTTTTGTCAATTCAGAGTGGCAGGGATGAGGAACGAGAGCCAGAACCAGAGCTTGAGCCTGAGTATACAGCAGCAGGACGAGCTCTAAAAGCAAAATTGTAAGTCCAGACTTCTGACTGTGTTGAGTTTGAATAGCAACATATTTCAGATTTTAATGTAGTTGTAAATTTGTATTCAAACACTTTTTGATGTTCTATGCACCAAGTTCTAATTATTTGTTCTATTATGTAACATTGTTCTGTGCACCCTTACACAAAGAGATTATATACGTATATTCTTGACATCATTATTTAACTTTCTGAGCAGTTCTAAGCTACGAGCTAGACAAAAACAACGACTTGCTCAGAGGAATGCCATAGAACAAGCTCGCCTGGCAGGGCTATTGCCTGGACCTGACACCACAGACAGGGATCAAGCTGCTGAATTATCTCAATCTGTAGAAGATAAATTTCATATGATAGACTTGGATCCTGTTCAGCCAGGCATTGCACCACAAGACAGAACAGACATGAACTCGAGGATAGGCACTCCATCGAAGAATAAAATGAGCGCCCATCTGGATCCTTCCATCAATTCTGAGAATTTGCTTTCAGGTCATCATTATCAGGATAACTTATTACCAGTTCTAGGATTATGTGCTCCTAATGCTGGTAAGCCAGAGTCGTCAAGACGCAGCTTCTCAAGATCAAATGGAAGACAGGGCAGGATTGTGGCTGGACACGAGTTTCCATTCAGTCTACCTCCTCTCTCTGGTACTTGTATGGATACAGCTGAAAGGGGTCCCGAGCCAACCACAGTTGAATTAAAAGTTCCAGATGGCTCTGCAGAAGTTTTGCACCGTCTCAAGAATAGCTTTCCGGATAAGAGTCTTCCATTTTGTCCGGTACTCTCTCTCTCCCTCTCTGAGTATACACATGATTTCACTATTGCATTTTATGCGTATATGACCTGGACTTTTCTTTCAACTGCAGTATCCTCCTGTCCTTCATGGAAAGGGTTCAGACACCGTAGACAGTAGTGGCACCTTCACTGATTATCATGAAAAGATGGCAGCATCCAACTTACCTTTTGATGAGAAAATGCTATCAAGATTGTCGCTTTCAGCTAAAAGCATGCTACCTCCACCTCGCAAGTTCTTTCCTAGCTTGTCCTTGGGGAACAGAATCGAAGGTCCTAGTGGCTCTATGCCAGATTTTTCAGGAATGCCATTTTTTCCCAATTTGAAATTTCCCTCTCATGATGCACCACCAAGGTATAGTCAGCAAGACAGGGATATGGCTCCAAACTCATTCGCATCATTTCCAGAAAATCACAGGAAGGTGCTCGAGAACATAATGATGAGGACTGGTGGATCAGGGTCAGGCAGCGCGTTTAAGAAGAAAACAAAAGTGGATAGGTGGTCCGAGGATGAACTTGATTGCCTCTGGATTGGTGTCCGTAGACATGGCAGGGGCAATTGGGATGCGATGCTCAGAGACCCCAGGTTAAAATTTTCTAGGTATAAGAGTCTGGAGGATTTGGCATCTAGGTGGGAGGAGGAACAACAAAAAATCTTGGATAGATCAGCGTTTCCAGGTCAAGACCCAGCAAAGCAAACAAAATTGGCTAGATCCGCCTTGTTTCCGAGCATCTCAGATGGAATGATGTCAAGGGCATTGCAGGGTAGTAGATTTGTTGGACCTCCAAAGTTCCAAAACCACCTGACAGACATGAAACTGGGTTTTACAGATTTGGCATCTGGACTACAACATCTGGAAGCATTAGATCAGCTTGGTTTGCAAAATGAGCGTAATTCAAGAATTCCAACTTGGAATCTTGACAAGTTGCGGACAAATTTGGTAGGAGATTCTTCTGATAGACCAGGAACTTCTTCCAACGTGGAGAGACCTAATCCATTTGGTAATACTCGCATGGGACAACAAAAGGAGGATGAGCAGGCTGCCATCAGGCTTGGCAAGTTGCCTATTCTTCTCAATAGATCACTTAATTTTTTGCGCGAGTCCTATAATAATGTGGCGAGTAGAGAATCTCTGATGCCTAACCACTTGAAAGGGGAAGAAATAGCCGGAAGCAGCAGCTCTTCAAAGAATCAACTACCTCATTGGCTTCGGGAAGCTGTTAATACTCATGCTAAGCCTCCGGATCCTCTACTCCCACCTACTGTATCTGCTATTGCTCAATCAGTTCGCTTGCTTTACGGGGAAGATGAGCCAGCTATTCCTCCCTTTGTGATCCCCGGTCCACCTCCTTTGCAACCAAAGGATCCAAGACTCGGTTTAAAGAAGAAAAAAAAGCGGAAATCAAAGAAGCTTCCATCAGACACATTTCAGAGTCTCCATGGTGATATAGGGGCTTCGAACTCAATCCCACCGGCCCCACCATTTTCAATGCTTCCACTATCAAATCCCGGGACTTCAGGGCTACCATGGACTGAATCAGACTCGAACCCTTTGTCATCAACTGCTTACTTGCATTTGCAGAAGAAAATCCCCTCGGGATTGACTCCCTCTCCCGAAGTGCTTCAGCTGGTAGCGTCATGTGTTGCTCCCGGTCCCCATTTCTCTTCAGCTTCTGGCATGACAAGTTCCAGCTTCACCGAGCCTGAACTCCCAGTGCCAAACCCTGTCATCGATCCAGAGCTGCAATCCGCGTCTGAGAAGGAAACAGCTAAGCAAGGCTCTCCTGTCCGCCTGGAACAGGCTCTAGATCCAGATGAAGCACCAGACTTGGCTGACAGTGACAATTCCAGCAAACCTCAATCTGGGCCATCACGTTCGCAATGCCCTCCCGGCGAAGAGGGAGAATCATCATCAGATGGTACGGTGTCCGATCATCCGGTGAGTGAGCATGAAATTGAAGCATCATAGTGCTGATGTTATGTGGGAACATAGCCAGTCGTTGGTTCTAATTTATATTCTTGTTGAGCAAATTACTTCACTTCATGTGCTGGAATTTTTGTAGGCATGCATGATGATGCATTGAGTGAATATAGGGTGATCCATTTTGGAGGACATGTATTGTAAAGTCATGTAAGGTTACATGAAATATATAGCATATCCTGCTGCAAATTTGTATCAGTTTTTTTCTTGACTTTAAAAGCATATAAATTATTTTGCAAGTCTATCCCTAAATCCATAAACAAGTTTTTATGTGTAATCATATTGATTGTATCATCGTGTAAATGTTGCAAATTTTGATGGGCATGTGAGAGCTTCTTCAGTATGTTTGATTTTTTGATTTCTTAGTCAAACGACAACTAGTCTTAACTAAACACGTTTTTCACACATCAATTTATAATTAAAATTTGGGTCAGTAAGCTATATTGAGGTATTGAAAATTTCCACCCATTAAACATGAAAATGTTATCTTTAAAAGTAAAAAGACAAAAATACCCTTGAAAATTGTTTAAATTTTCAAAGTATGTCATTCTCCATATTTTCTGCTTTCCTTTGTTTATTGGCAGACCTCCCTCGCCCCCTCCAGTCAGAAGCCTCCATCTTCGGTCAATCATCACTCTGTCGTGATCGCTGACAACCCTCCTCGCCAGAAAACCCCACAATTGCTATAATCGTCAATTTCCGATTCTCTCTTCGGAGCCTCCAAGAGATCGATAAAGCTGAATGATTTCTTGAAAAACCAGCCTTTGCTCTTGAATTTGTTGGGTTGTTTTTCAGGTTTAAAATGGGCTTTATATACTCTTGTGTCTTCTATATTCGTGTTCGTTCACACTCAAGCTAAGTTAAAGCAGCTGAGTTGGGTTCTCTTATGCGAAGCACATACATGCCTTCGAAGTTCAGATTTTTTGTTCTTATTGTGCAGACGATGTGAGTGTACCTATTGTTAATGTCCAACGCACATGGGTTTTTCACTCCGAGCCTCAGGAGCAGGTTCAGACCTTCCTTTGCTATTTTTCGATATGAGTTTTTTCTCAGCTGAGAGGATAAACAAAAGATTCGTCTGTTCCAACACCATTAAAGACGATCCTGGTCTTTTCCCTTCAAAATCTCGAGTACTGACATGATGAATTGACTTCATTATGGTTTTTAGTACTAGTATTTTTGTTGCTCTATTGCAATTTCAGCTCATGACCTGTGTTTTTGATTGAATGAGGTGTTATTGGGGGATTTTGTGTTTGGATTGTGATGCTTATACTGAGTTTTTACTGCATGTGTGCTTAGATTTATGAATCAGAAATTGGAAACAATGCATATGGAGAATTAAGGTTTTAGGATGGAGTAGAATCAGTGAATTTTGATTATTTGTTCAATTTCTCAGTCGAGTATTGACCCTTTCATTTAATATTTTAATCTAAAACAGAAGAGATTCTCTTCCGTAGATGGCACCGAAGAGGGACCTGAAGAAACACCAGAGACGTGGGCGGAGCTCCGGGGAAAACATCAAACCTAAAAATGGCAGAGAGACGATAAGGATGGAGATGAAAGGGGAGGGAAGGTTTTGAAAATTTGATTTTCAGTTAGGGGCATTTTAGTTTTTTTACTTTTAAAATTAACATTTTCCATCCTAATATTTAACGGGCAGGAATCTCTGAGATTGACCCAAATTTTAGTTGGGAGTGACTGCGGAAAACACGCTTAGATGGGGGATAACTAACTTTTCCATAAATTTTAATATGATGATAGAGTTTGATTTATATTTGAATAGTATATCTATGGAGTAAGATAAGCGTCTTTATCTCAACCTTTATATTGTGCATGTGCGCTCCAGAATTCACTCACAAATGTCAATAAATATTATTTAATTTTACATAAGGGTATTTTTGGCATTACTTATGCAATGAATTTTTTTGCATAACGATATTTTTGGAAATATCGATTGACAGTATTCAATGTTTCAATATTTGTGTATTTTGTGAAGTATTTCTAATGTTTCAAAATGTATTCACAATGATTCGTAATGTATTTCCATTAATGTATTTTCATTACTAATGTGTAGTCATGTGATGTTTCTACTAATATTGCCCGTATGTTCATTAGACATTCATTTATTTTCCTTGGACATTATTAATTAGTAATTTACATTGAACATTAATTTGGAAAATACATTTCAAATTTGTGGACATACATAAACAATTCATGGAAATACTTGTTAACCAAAAAAAGATATTTCTACTAATATTGTTTGTACGTTCATTGGACATTAACTTATTTCCCTCAAACATTTACTAATCAGTAATTTCCGTTGGACATCAATTTGGGAAATACATTTCAAGTTTGTGGACATACACAGTCACAAACAATTCATGGAAATACTTGTCAACTAAAAAATGATGTTTCCACCAATACTATATGTATTATCATTGGACATTCACTTATTTCCCTCATAACTCACTAATTATTAATTTACAATGGTCACGTAGACAATTCAAGGAAATACTTGTCAACCAAAAAAGAATTTAATGGACCGAGTAACCACTTCTTATTTCGTTTAGCTACTAATGTAAAGTACTCCAATCCAATAATTGAAATAGAACAATGATAAAACATGGTCTAACAATAGACACACAATACTTCACAATGGAAATACATTGAGTCCAACGACAGAATGTCAAATAAAAACATATAGTCACTGTCAGTCGCAAGATGTATAATCGATACTAATCCAACCTCGTTCAAACCAATAAAGTTATCAAGAACAAGCATACATGTCAATCTCATTTCCCCTTGTTCGTCTTGTTCGCGGTATTTTTAGACTCAACATTTATAATCACCATCCCAGCATAAAAAAAATAAAAATAAACAATGCATGCAATGTCATCAATGAATCATAAAAAATATAAATAATCGCTACTCTGGTACGGAGCCTTCATCGGACCCAATCATCACAAACTCTGGGTTCGATTTTCTTTCAACCATTCCCACTTCAATTGAAAGCGCCACCAGAGCATGGGTCGTTTG
>JAYMTP010001863.1:0-21898 GCA_036897365.1 Geranium brycei
TCTAAAATATATAGAACTAGAGTAACTGGTTTTAATGAACAAAGAAAAGAAATGGATACAGTATCAGAAAATATGAGGATCATGTTAAACAAAACAGTATTCAAACTACCACTAGTATACAAAGAAAATAGAATGAAAGAACCCATATTGTTAGGAAATAATTTCTTAAATCATTTTAAGACCAAAATAGTAACACATGATACCTTGAGCTTGCAAACACCCTGTAACAAATGGATAATACTACCAATAAGTATTCAAAAAATAAACAGCCTAATGAATGAAAGAGATAATAACCTGCAAGCACTAACAGAGAAATATCATAATCTGTTAAAACCTAATTTCGGTGAAAATCCAGTACAATTATGGGACAAAGAAGAAGTATATGCTGAGATAAAATTAATCAACCCTAACGATATAATTAGGTCTAAACCTATTAGGTATAGTTCAACTGATTAGAAAGAGTTTGAAAACCAAATAAATGAATTACTAAGCCTAAAAATAATACAAAAAAGTAAAAGTCCACATAGCAGTCCGACCTTCTTAGTCAGAAAAGAGGAAAAGCCATAATGGTAATAGATTATAGAAAACTAAATAAAAAAGACAGTATTTGATGGCTACTTTTTTAATACAAAATAAACCTTATCAACAGGTTAGGAAATAAAAGATGATTTAGTAAATTTGATTGTAAAAGTGGGTTCTGACAAATAAAACTAACAGATGAATCAAGACCCTTAACTGCTTTTAGTGCACCTCAAAGCCATTATAAATGGATAGTTTTGCCTTTTGGACTGAAAAATGCACCCCAAATATCCCAAAGAATGATGGATCAAGTATTTAGAAAACTAGAAGATTTTTATATAGTATACGTAGATGATATATTATTATATTGTGATACTCTAGAGCATCATATAAAGCATTTAGAGCTATTCATAAATATAATAAAACAACAAATCTGAAAAGAAATCTGAAATATTCAAAAATGAAATAGAATATTTAGGATATATTATAGATAAAGACGATTTACAGCTACAAAACCATATAGTGTCAAAAATACAAAATTTTAAAAGCAAACTCGAAAACAAAAAAAAAGTACAACAATTTTTAGGTATAATTAATTATGCAGCTGATCATATTAAAGACTTACCACGAATAAGAAAACCATTACAAGAGTTAACCAAAAACAAACATTTTGAATGGACAGAAGAGCATGACAAAACTATGAGTATTCTAAAAGAAAAAGTGGTCAATCTACCAAAACATAGGATACCGACAGATACAGACCATCTAGAATTATTTACAAATGCAAGTGACATAGGATGAGGAGCGGTTCTCATAGCATATGAAAATATTGATGTGGATAGAGAAAAACCATTAATATGTGGGTGTGGAGGTGGAACATGGAAACCCAACGAAAAAAATTATCACATTAACGAAAAAGAATTATTGGCAGTAAAGTTCGGAATTAAAAGATTTCATTATCATTTATTACTAGTAAAATTTATTGTGAGAACAGACAACACACAAGTTAAAGCATTCATCACTAATAAAATAGATCTATTGCCAGAGTTAAATAAAAGAAGAAAATGGCAATAATTTTTCTGTTGTTATGATTTTATTGTCAAAACTATATCAGAGACTAAGAATGTGTTGGCTGATTTTTTGAGCAGGTACCAATAGTATGACGACGATCAATAACTTTGAAGATTACGTTAAAGGGGTAAAAAATAGAATCATAGAAAATGAGAAAATAATTACAGAAAAACATATGAGTATTAAAGAAGATCATAACATAATCATGGAAAAACTAGATGAGAATGATGACCTCCTAAAAAGAATAACCCAATCATTAAGGGAAAGAACTGAGAAAACCCTACAAAATTCTGCTAGTTTACCATTAACCCCTCCACAGTCTTTTGTGTCCAAATTAGCAAGTATGTTATCAGCCTCTGTGGCTTCTCCGATATCACCTTTAGTATCAATGAGTAGTAAGTTAAAATATTCACAAAAACTAATAAAAGCATATGAATTAATTATCACATTCTATGCTTATAAATCCAATAAACAAATCTTAAGATGTACCAAAATTGTTAAGTACCTCAGATACATTTGTTTGGAGAGAGCAGAATCGAAAATGGTCGAAAAATTATTTGCCTACGGATTTATAGATAAAATACTATTTGATGAAACTCTTTATAGTATAGCTAGACTGCCTAGTGTAATAATAAAATATGCCAGGGTCATGATGGATATATTCGGCCAAGGTGGAACATATGGTATACAAATCTTTGATGCTTGCACAGATTTAGTAGAAAAACCAATAGTAATCTGTCAATATTTTATAGTAGGAAGGAATAATAATATTAACGGACTATAGGACTTGCAAAGTTGGATTTGTCAAAGAAAGATTTCAAAGTTGGATTTGTCATAAAAGGGCTATAGGACTTGCAACTCTAAAAAATAAACTCCCTGAAATTATTAAGAAATCACATGTTATAGGAACCAGCGCAGGAGGAGAAGTAGAAGAGATTATCACATTGATTATGTAAATGACAGTTTTATATAGGAAAGTGCAGAATTACAAAGAATGTTTGAAAAAATTAAAGAGAAGGAATATAAGTGTGCCCCGGAGACTATAAGACAATTTAAGGCTATAAGCATCAATTTAAGAAAATCTAGTATTAATATAATCAGTAAAAATAGTAAGAAAGAAGAAGAGACCTCATATGATCCTTTTGATCCTTTCGGCTAAATGTGGAGGCCAAAAAAGAGATACTATAATGGTGTAATCACCACACACAAAATGGCAAGGAGGCAAAAAATCAAAATGGTACATTACCACACACAAATGGCATGGATGCAAAAATTGAAATGGTACATTACTACACACAAATGGCATGGGTGTCAAAAAGCATACATTCAAAAGAGACTACTACAGTCAACGGCGGGTACCAGAAGAATGCTACTAAAGTATCAAAGAAAGACAGATGTACAAGCAGTTACAAGAAAGTCAGATGTCAGCTGACAAAAATAATGAAGATGTTGAAGACATTACAAATTTGAAGACGATCAATGGAGCAACTATCCAAGAAGCTAGCATAAGGAAGTAGCAAGTTAGAAGATGAAAAAAAATTACTTATGTAGTTCATACCAATAAGACATCATAGAAGACTAGAGACGAAGATGAAGACATGCTATCAGAAAGCCAGAATGAAAAAATTCGAATACTTAAAAAAAATATTCATACTAGCATCAGATTACATATCAGCATGGGTCAAAGTACAGAAGAAGATAAAAGATTACAACCATTTCACAACAGCTCTCAGACGAGCACATGGAGAGATAAAGCTCTACAAGCATAAATCACATTAGTATGGAGAAAGATCATGAAAGAGACAAAGACGATAGTGATCTCACTAAAACAAAGCACATGGATGGAGTATCAATAATCAAAGTTGTAGCAGACATGAAGAGAAAGAAGGCTGTAGCGGTTGAAAAGACAGCACCAACAATAATAGATGGAGAAAGGACAGAAATCTGTAGCAGCATGAAAAGATAAGAAAAGCACAAGAAATCTCGGCAAGATGGAGAATCAACATAATGAAAGGATAGCAAGGAAAAAGAAGACCGAACACGTGTATTAGTCTTGAAAAAATCAAGAAATGTAATAGGATGATGATAAGGTGGAGGATCTCTATATAAGGAGCCTTATTGTAAAAGAAATGCAAGTTTTTGCCACCATCAATGCTACAAAATCTTTGAGTATTCACAAATGTTCAGCTAAACACTTCTTCTCATCTATAGTTTCTGCCAAATGCAACATCCTAGTTCCATCCATACCTATATAAAATTATACCAAGTCTTAATTAGTATCCATCCAGAGTATATGCAATCCAGAAGCTACTGTCGAGAAGCTCCTAGCGCCTGTATCCCCCACAGTTAGGTTGTGATTAGAGGAAAAAGGTTGAGTAGAGGTCTCCAGAGGTTTGGAAAGCGTTACAAAGGTATGATCCTAATTCTTACTAGGTATAGTTTTAAAATAGGTATTAATGTAATTATGATGTTAAAATTGGTTAGAAACTATAGATAAGTCCCCGACATGATGAACTCTGTGTTCTTAATAATATCCTTAACCAGCCATGACATGATATACAATTATATAATATTATATGTTCTCCGTCCTCCTTTGAGGTTAGAATACGATGAGGTCCTAAGGGATTGGAATGATGATGCCTTATTATTCATGTATTCAAATTACTTTTTCTTATTAACATACGGCACGATACTATACTTAGTTACCGAATACATCTGCTATGAAACACGTTGGTATTTGGTAAGTAAGATGTAACAGCTCAGACAACTTATGCAGACTCATATTTTTTGGGACAAAACACGTCAACTTGCAAAATTTCCACAGCTACTACTTGATTTTAGACTTTTAGCTCCAGTTCTCTTATTGAACAACTTTTCTGGCGATCTATTTATTATATATGCATCATAGGCTGGTTATTTAAATTTAAGGAAAATTGCAAAAAGTCTCCCTTCACTGTGTTTTTTTGCACAAACTCTACATTCATTGTATTTTTGCAAAAACTCTCCATCATTCATGTTCAAATTTGCACCGGCTGTGTAAATCCGTGAAAATTAACGAAAATGTCATTTAAGTGTTGAACGTTTAAGTTAACACGTTTAAGGGTGGGCATGGGTCAAAAATCGGGTCAAACCGGTCAAGAATCGGACCGGACTCAACTGTTCTCCATTTTAAGAACCAAAACCGGAACCGTTACCCACAATTCACAGTTTTTCTGGTCCCGGTTCGTATGGATGCGGTCTCCGGTTCCGTTGTCAAAGTGTCTACCTCTAAGCACGTTTGAGTTAACATTTAAGCGACACTTCCATTAATTTTCACGGATTTGCATAGACGGTGTAAAAATGAACATAAGTAAGAGAGAGTTTTTGCAAAAATGAGCATGGAGTTTTTGCAAAAAATACAGTGAAGGAAAAGTTTGTGCAAAAGAAACATAATGAAGAGAGACTTTTTGCAATTTTTTCATAAATTTATAGTCTCACTTTAGTTTGCTGGAGGACATTATCTTAAACTTCTACAAAATTGGAGGAATGGAAATTTTTGTGCAATTAGCATGCTTTCCCTCTTGTGAAAGTTCATTGTTTTTTTAATGGAAAATAGCAGCAAACCAACCCAAAATAGTTGTTGAATGCCACAGGTTTTGATCACATAAACTCCATGACAGAAGATTTTCCTACCCAAACCCTCGTCGTTAGGGTTTGTCAATTTAAGAGTAAAATGGTAAGTTAAGGGGATGTATGTGGGTACAACATCTAATTAAGGGGTGTATCGTATGTGACATTTTTCTTCTTTGCTTTAATAAATTATTATCCATAAACCATAATTAATATTTTAAAATAAAATTTTCATTTTATTATTTTCAATTTAAATTAAATGGTATAGATCTCTAACATGTTTAATTTGTAGACAAATAAGCACAAATTTTAATTATAAAAAAAGGTTGACTGATTTTGGTTCCAAGTGGCACTGAAAAAGCACACCTTATCCTCTCTCTCTCTCTGCTGCGGCCTTAACGGTCTTCAGAGAGAGAGAGAGAGAAAAGAAATGTGGAGGATGAGTGCTTCCATTGCTTCTCTTACAAATCCTTACTTTTCTATTTCCAATCAAAACTGGTCTATCAGAGCTTCCTCTTCTTCTTCACCTGCTACTGTTGATTTCAACTCTCTACAATCCGCCATTGCCCAGGTAATTAATTAATTGGCCTCACCCTTTGGTGCTTTCATTAACTTGCTTGTTGTTGTTGTTGTTGTTGATGATGATGATTGTGCAACTACAATTCAGTTGCATTAATTATGAGGCCTAGATCCAATCCATATTCCTAATTTGGCACTACCCAGTTTGTTAATGTGTGAGACCGTCAATTCTACGGAATTTATCATCTAACACAAACTAAGTTACTGCCCAATTTGATGCCTCATGGATAGCATTTAGAAGCCAACACACACACAGCTCAATACATATTGGATCTTAACAAACATATATGTGAATGTGATGCAGAAAGATAGTAATGCTGTGAAAGAGGCGCTTGATCAGCTGAGTGAAGTCGGGTGGGCCAAGAAATGGAGTTCTCAGCCTTATATCTCACGTCGTACGGTCAGTCTACATGAATCAAGTTTCAACTATTACTACTACATTACCCTGCATTCATGAATCGTGTGTATATGTTTCACTGAGCAACTCTATTTCTCTTGTCAAATACCAGACATCACTTCGGGAGTTGACCACTCTCGGAATAAAAAATGCAGAGAACCTCGCAATTCCTAGTGTCAGAAATGATGTAAGCACTGAATACCACAAAATGTATATTATCTTGGATTTGTCACAACTTATGAGCAAAAAAGTTATTTATTTTATTGGCGTTCACACGACAATTAAACGTGGACTTGAAATTCTAGTTATGAACTGTTGGAATGTGTTTGACATGTATGCGATCTCTTTCATTAATGCAGGCGGCTTTTCTTTTTACAGTGGTGGGGACGACGGGATTTTTAGGTGTTATTGCAGGCCAGCTTCCTGGGGTAACTTACAATTCTTGTCTTTTATCCGCATGCCATATAGATTAGCATTGGGGACTATGTCGTCATACTAATGCATACCTTAAAGAATGCTACTAATTTAGTATAAGGTTTTATGAGCAGTGTAATAATTCTTACCTGAAAGTTTTGTTAGACACAACACCTGATGAAAAATACATAC
Source organism: Geranium brycei (assembly GCA_036897365.1). Lineage (NCBI taxonomy): Eukaryota > Viridiplantae > Streptophyta > Magnoliopsida > Geraniales > Geraniaceae > Geranium > Geranium brycei. Next base: position 6,782 of record JAYMTP010001863.1, read on the forward strand.
AAGTTTAGAAGAAGAAAAATATGTTATCGTTGTTCTATATTGTTGTGTAGGATTGGGGCTTCTTCGTACCATACTTACTTGGCAGCATCTCTTTAGTGGTTTTGGCAGTGGGGAGCATTGCCCCCGGGTAAGAATTATCCCAAATTCTCAACAATCAAGATCCTACACAGAATTGACGATGAGTGGCTTAAATTAAATCACATGTCTAAACTGATCGGTTGTTGGCTCAATTTTCAAACTATTCAATTTCTAAAATCTGGTTCAATTTCCACCGATCAAAAAAAAAAGATCCTACACAGAATTAACAGAAAACCACAAGAATGCTTGTGACTCTTGTATGATATTGTAGGCTGCTTCAAGTTGCAATTGGTAGCTTTTCAACATTCTTTCCTGATTATCAAGAGAGGATCGTTAGCCATGAAGCTGCTCATTTTTTGGGTAATTTCACTGCACAGCCACAATAGATAGTATATGCAACTGCAAGCATGAATGTCTAATAAATCATTATTGTCTATCAACTTAGTTGCATATCTTCTTGGCCTTCCAATACTGGGCTACTCATTGGATATTGGGAAGGAGCATGTCAATCTTATCGATGACAAGCTCGAAAAGTTGATATACAGTGGACAGCTCGATGCCAAGGAATTAGACCGGTGAGCATCTGACTTCTGTTGTTATCAGAATACAGAGTTAAAAACATTACCACCAACTTCCAATTGTTTCTTTTTCAGATTGGCTGTGGTAGCAATGGCAGGGCTTGCTGCTGAAGGTTTAAAATACGACAAAGTAATTGGTCAATCTGCTGACCTCTTCAGTCTTCAGGTTGGTAACAATCATTACAGTCTCATCATCAAGGTTTCAAAGAGACTACTTCACGAAACATGTAATCATCACGTACTATATGTTTTTCCACAGCGATTTATAAATAGGAGCAAACCGACACTTAGCAAAGACCAGCAGCAAAATCTAACTAGATGGGCTGTAAGTTCCCGAATTATTCAACTGTTTTCTCGGACCTATAATACGTTGTAGTGATACTGACGACAATGAGTATAGGTTTTGCTAGCAGCGTCACTGATAAAGAACAACAAGGCTACTCATGAAGCCTTGATGACAGCAATGACAAACAAGGCAACTATATTGGAGTGCATAGAAGCAATAGAGAAAGCTGCCACATAATTGAGTTCCTATGGAGGACCCTTTTATCATCATTAAATTTGTGTTATCGTAGTTTTTTGTTTGCATTTCCAGACAATTTGAATGAATGCAGCTACAGAATATTCATTATGTACAAAAATACATACAGAAGTATATATAATTATTAGTGGAAGTGGTTCTCGATTACTTTTTATCAGTTTATGGAACAAAATAAGAACATAATTTAATTGTTTGTGTGTGTGTGTGTGTGTTAGAGCACTGCTATAATTCTACTTCAGTTCCAGTATGTGACATGTGTGTTTGGAGTTGCAAGGAAATGGAACCAAGAGTTTGGATATCCAACTTTGGGGGTGTTTGGCAATTTCACTCAGGTGCACAATCCAATAATACTATTAACCATCTTGCATCTCTATTCTCTTGTTTCTCAGAGCAGTTTGAAAAATGAAATGTTATATCAGAGAAAAGTATGGTATGCAAGAACATCCAAATAAATAGAAAGGAGACATTTTATTTATTTGGTACTGAAGCGAATTCCACATCTTATTTTGAAGCTCTACAAGTTCGTAAATCATTCGTGTATAGACTTTCGAGGGATAAAACTGCAAACAAGCAGCATACAGATGGAGAATATGGACCTCAGCATTCTTAGTTTACAGGCGCCCGTACATTGAAAGGATTTCTCTAAATCTTGATGCTTCTTCCTTCAGGCTGTCGAAACCCATATCACTCGGCATCCTCCAACCCCAATTCCCAAACTGCATCCAAGAAAAAAGGTGTCATAGATGGTAGTGTATGCTATATATCATCTAGAGCTGGGCATCTTAGAAGACGGTAGGATACTTCTTAGGAACCAAAATGACAATGTTTTGGAAGTTGTAAGAAAATTACAGTTCTTTTCAATTAATCGGGTTTGTTTGATTGTTTGGTGGAAAGTGAAAGACAAGTGAACCTAGACTCTGATTGGGGCGAGGAATTTTCATCACCAACCAAGCCTAGTCCATGCCCAAAAAAGCACATTATGAATCACTTATTCTAAGTCTTAAGTTTTACCTGAGTTGCGGGTATATTCATCCTGGCAGAATTATCCAGCCCAAGAACGTCTTGCATCGGAACAATTGAAGTTTGAGCTATTGAAGATTGTGCAGCCTGAATTAGCTTCCATGGGATGTCATCATCTTCAGTAAATGAGAGATATTTCATCACCTGAAACGTTAATAACATTATGTAAAATAAAGAGGTAAGGAACTTATTCAATGGCAGTGCACTTTTTTACATGCTCGTCCTCTGAGAAAAACTCACCTGAGACTTCTCTTCTCGCTTCAGCTTGTCCCACCAGCCTTGTGTCTACCATAAAACCAATCAACAGTAATAAGGTTACATTGGAGTTTTACGAGAATGATTCGAATGATACTGAAAATATGTAACAAATTAAGTGAACAAGATATACTGACACATTCAATTATATGTTCTGAAGTATTCAAACAGATCTGACTTCACCAAGGATATTATTACATGAACAGAATGAAACATGCAAAACCCTTAAAGATTCTAACCGTGTCATTATCGTGAGTTCCAGTATATACAACTTGATTGCACTCATGGTTATGTGGTAAATGTGGGTTAGCACCATCACTTCCAAAAGCTGGACCAGGAAATACAGAGATCACTTGTTATAGCAAAACATCATCCAGAAAATCTTTCAGACTCAATCATTTAAAAGGACGATTTCACCAAGTAATTTTACCAAACTGGAGGACAGCCATTCCAGGCGCCCCAATGGATTTCCGGAGATCAACTACATCCTCGGTGATGACTCCCTGTCATGGGATAAATTTAACAATTCATACATATGAAAAATAGCACGTGGAAAATATTTCCATAAACTTGAGGGTTTGGGGTAATTATAGGCAATTTAGACGGTTCCTCTTCATTAAAACACGTCAAGATTTGAGAGAGCAAATTGTGAAGATCAAAAGGTATTGATATGCAATCAACTAAAACGTACCAAATCTTCAGCTACTATTTTGAGGTCACCAACAGCTCTGGAGATGGCATCGAATATGGATTTTCCAGGTCCCACCTACTTTCAGCCAAAAGAAGATATAAAGTGGATCATGGTCATTAAAGAAGAATTGTAGCTAGATCTGAATTATGAGGACCTGACCTTCCATCGCCCAAGCGTTGCAATTTTTGCTTCTGCACATTCACTAATTAAGTTAAAATTTAGTTTAACATGTGTATAAAGCAAGGATCAAGACCGACTCGTGTAGACTCACCAGAGGGAACAGCCCAATACCCAGCAAATCCTCTGAAGTGATCTATTCTGAACTCATCATAAAGATTCATTGCACGTCGTAAACGCCGTACCCACCATGAATATCCATCTTTTTCCATTGCTTTCCAATCATATAAAGGGCTTGAAGTCAAACATGAAATTAGTTGATACTCCAGTTGATTCAGTAAAACAAACTAGTAGTAGTCACATGTTCTTGTAGCACGAACCTGCCCCAAAGCTGACCAGTTTCACTGAAAGCATCAGGGGGTACACCACTAACAAGAAGAGGAAAGCTGCACCGATTCTGCAATGGACAAAGGTTACAAACTAGTAAGCAGTGGCACCAATTGAATGCCTCAAAAGCATTTCATACAATTTGTCATGAAAAACACACCAGCAAAAAATGCTTCTTATTTGCCCAGACATCTGCACTGTGGTAACCAACATATATGGGCATATCTCCCATGATGCTTATTCCCTTCTTTTTTGCATAGCTATGAATTTTCTGCCATTGTCTTTGAAATAAGAACTGTTCAGCAATGAATAAGTTTATCTACACAAGAGAGAAAGTATCAATAAGCATATGAGCTCCCGACATTATATATAAATAAACTACATGAGAACCTATGTGTGCATAGTGAAAGTTCTAAGATTCTCACAAAATCCTTTTCACTTTGGTAAATTTCTTCAAGGGCTGCAAGATGACGATTCTTCAAGGGTTCAGGCCATTGATACCAACTGAATGTATTCAATGTGCGGTCAATAGCAGCAAAATATGCAGCATCTTCCAGCCAGCCTAAAAAAGTTGTAAATAGATAGCTAACATGAGACATGCCTTCTTTGACCTAGGTGCACAAATCACACCCATAAAAAAGCAATCCTCACTCCATCTCAAAATAAGTGTCCTATTTGACTTTCCGCAGCAGCAAAAACTGGATTAGTGGAAGTTGTGCTTGACTTGCCCAACATACCCTATGCGCTTCCACTTCCTAACCCGCTTAGTGGTTAAAACCAACTTATGGAAAGGAATATTAGTAACTTGTGCTTAATTAACTTACTAAAAGGAAGGAAACATATACATTTATTTTAGGATGGGGGAGTATTAGTTTAGAGAATATGCATATACCAAAATAACAGGTTGAGCCTACAAGTCAAAACAGAAATAATCAACAAATGCCCACACAAACAAAAGATTGTTCTCACTTGATACGTCAGGGCCCCTCCGAAAATCTTCAAGCTGATTCCTAAGATCCCCTTCGCTATTAATGAGCCTCTCTGCAGCCTGAGAAAGAACATATAAGATGCATTTGGATGATAAACTGCAGGAAAAGGTTGGTATAAATTAATGATGAACATATAAGCAGTATCTAGGATAAAGCATGTGTTGAAAACAACAAAAACGAAATAATATAATTGAAGGAAACAAATAAGAACAATTGCATTTATATTGTTCACCTATTCGGCAAGATTGCCTACATCCAAGGGACGAGATCATATGCACTATATGCAAAAAGGTTGCAAGAGTAACTCTATCAACTCTCACAAAGCAAAACTGCTCAAGGAGTGTGATTTACTGGATAAAGGTGATCCTGGGGTTAGGGATGCAAACAAGTTGAGTTGAGCCTAAGATTGTCAAGGCAAGGCTCAATTTTTTTTCACTTGCCTTGGGCTCAACTTGGACAACCTTAGAATTTTAAGCTCGATATAAAACTTTACTATAATAATATGTTAAAATATCATGAATTATAAAATGTTACATCAATAATAGTTTGTCGTAAATAATATCACGAGTATTACATACTTATTTATTGACTTTATTAGTCAACATGCATAGTAAGAATAGTGTGATATAAATAAACAACTTAGAAATATTTTGGTTCAAAATATCGACACAAGATGAAAATTAAATGTGCAATAAAGAGATATAATATAATTTCAATGAAACTACGCATAATAAACAAGGTGGCTCATGAACTTATTATCTTTGAATGTTTGGCCTTGATATGGGTTTGATTACTAAACAAGCTCTGTCTTGAGCTCGAGTTCGGCTCGAGATCAATTATAACGAGTCCAAGCTGGTGTTTAACAAAATGAGCTTGACCGGCTCAATTACACCCCTATGGAGGAGGGGTACCCGATGGTACTTGTGCATATTTGTACTGGTAATCGTGAAAAAGTTTGAAGCTGTAGATATTAGGGAAAATGTTGTATGGTATTAGTGCTAAATAATTGATTACAAAGAGTTAAAGGGTGATTCTGGTGCAAGGATAGTTTCTATCATTATGAGGATATAATCAACAATGGTGAACCTCCAATATTCTGACTCCATAGTCCACCAGATTTAAGCTACACAATATACGCACATGAGAAGATTATCACATATACCTTTGCTATCAAAGGATCCTTCAGGTCAGCAACGGTTTCAAAATTTATACGATCAGTCTCACTGCAAAGATGACAAAGTAATTGTAAGATTATCAAATTATGGGTTGCGTGTTTTAGCTAAATATCATGATACACCCATCCATGTGCTCACATTGGCTTTGGAAGCTCATCCTTCATCAACAAACCATCCTTGACAAGCTCTTCAAGTGAAATCAAAAGGGTGTTACCGCAATTTGCATCCTGAATTAACCACCAAAGACATTTACAGTTAAACTGTAACAAATACAGGAAAAATGCAGAATCGGAGATGCAACAAGGTTAAACCTAGCATTAGCAACATAGTTCTTATACAAATAACAGCATGCATGTGACCATGCCCGAATGTCATTCAGGAGCAAAATTTAAAGAAACAGAGAGAATAAAAGTGTCATTTAAGGGACACATTGAGTTCGAGGGGGTACTGAGATATATTAGAATATTGTTATTTAAGGGATTCTGAAATTATGCCTGAACTAGGGGAGCTTAATTGTTTACATATACTATTGTATTTCCTATATGAATATTAATATACTATTGTAATGACCTATATAAAGGTCTGCTTTCTTATACTTTCAGTGTACATGAATGTTACATTCACAAACAAAATTTCTACTGTTAAGATCTGTTGAATTAACAAAGTATGGAATTTTATTTAGCCCTAAAACTCCACATTAAGCAGCGGACTTCAGCTTTGCTGGGTGTTAAGGCCATATAAGAGAATGACAAATATCTTATGCTAACAACAATTTTATGAATGTGGCCAAAATCAAAGTGACATAAATCTTACCTATATCTTACCTAGTATTGAGTTCTAGAGTATGGCTATATTCCCAGAAACCTCACTAATGACATTAAATCTTAAATGAAACAACTGTCTCACCTGGCCTGAATAAGGAGATCCCTCTTCGTTAGCCTTTCTCCCAGGAGGAACAAGAGGAAGAACCTGCATAAACACCACTATACCAACTCAGCCAAGGTTCTAAACATATAACTCTAATAAACAATACTAAACGTAATTGTTTCAAGCATTTACATTTTCTAACAAACCATACAAACTTCTTTTATTAGCACGAGTACTTGTATCTAGTTATATGAACCTCTCGTGCAACTCATCCATTCAGACTCATTTTGTTGGGGAATAAACCAAGGTTCAAACTTTAATCTCGGATGCAAAGGCCCAGGTTCTCCCCAACACATTTCATAGACATGTTGCCAAAGTACCCAACACTCCATGGTCCATATACCTTCCATCACATCACTTTACTCTGAGATGGCTTAGGTATATGATATAACCTTAAACTTTCCATACTTTCATCAGTCTCCTATGTCTACTAAGAAACAAGAGAAACTCGCTTTTCATAAAATTCATAACTAATAACTAATTGGACATGGCACGGAGCTTCTGTCTGGCACTTGATATACTGCATTTTAACATATCTATAAGTCCACTAAATGTTCCAAGTTTTAACAATAATACAGAACATTTTAACCATAAATAAGATGTTCAGCCTCAAGTAATTAACAAATTGTAAGGAAATAAATGGGAGAACAATGAGAATAGAGTAAACATCTTCACAAGAGATTCTCATTGAGCTATTTGAGCTGAATTTGGTTCACAGCTTGTGTCAGTTTGTTGTTTAGAAAATTGAAGCATGGCAGTGAATAAATTGATGAATCAAATCAAATGGATTGCAGGAGAGTCACAGAGGCAAACAATTAGATAGCATTTGAAAAATTCATGAACCTGCCAAACGGAGCAACCGGCGAGATGGAGCCAGTCGAGGAAGCGGAAGGCCTCTTGGCCGAGATCTCCAATGCCGTGGGGTCCCCGGAACGACGTCGGGTGGAGAAGAACACCGGCTCTCCGGCGAAGGGAGGGATCGTGGCTGGGGAACCAGTCGCCGTACTCTAAGGGGAGGTCTTCGCCGACGCCGGGAAGAGAGGACAGTGACAGAGAATTGCAGGTCAGGAGGTGGCGTTTTGGAATGTGGAACAATGGAGAAGAGGAGGAGTCGTAGGGCTTCAAGGAGAGAGAAGGAGAATGAAGGAGTGAAGAGAAAGAGGGAGAGGAAATGGAAGGCATAGGCATGGCGATGAGGACTGTGAGAGCTCAAATTGCAGATATGATTGGTCTGGTCTGGTTCTGGTGCGACTGATGATATGATATTTGGAGTTGTGGAAGGAGAAGGAGAAGGAGGCATGAGAGGCACGTGACTGACTTTATGGGAGTTAGTTAAGCATTCCTCTTTTCCCGGCCTTTTCAACCATTACTTTCGGATTCATTTACTTAACACTCTTTTGGACAGCAAATTATTATAATATATAACTGCTACACATTATACTCAACAACTTAAAATATAGTTGAGATTGAGTTTGTACGTTCAATAAGTTATGTTATAAAATATGAAACATAACTAGCAAATTTTTTGTGTAAACGACTTGAGTCATTTTATATAATATTTTTATTTTTAATCTATTGTTTGTTTTAACTCCTGATCACATATTTTTTTTGGAGTGAAATACATATAGATCATTAAATGTGTGTGTTCAATGGCTATAAATTTTGTTGTTATTCGTGGCATTGAGATTGAGTAAATGAAGGTTTGTGAACTATCTCATAACGTGTAACATGGAGTTGGGTTTGCAAACACATGTTTTTAATTCCTTTCATTTCAAATGTTTGACCCCAAAAATGCATGAAATGGACTTTCTTGCTGAATAGCTCTTCGTTCAAGCAATTATCGATTGTCCAAGCTTTATTGTAGTAGATTGACCGTCAGGAAATCTGATTAATGATCATGTGAGGATGGATATACACAACTTGAGCTCAACTAACAAAGCATTATTATAAGTGATTATATGTTAATGTGAAATCATCATGGGACCTTTGTGGGGTCAATGGAGCGACATGGCTAAATATTGCTCTTCAAATCCAAACTAGTTTATCACAATTTTACTTAGTATTAGTACACGAATGACAAAATACCTGAATTCAATAAAATTTTAGTATCACAATGTAACAAGGATCAAACAAAATTTTGAGATGGAGTCGAATTGAGAAAAATTGTCATAATTGTAAATTAAAACTCACTTTATTGCTAAACATGTGATTCACTAAAACTCAAACGCTAATTTTCAAGAGAAATAAAATTCATCGTAATCAACCATATATTTTGGTTAAATTATATTTTTTTATACTGTGTAACAAGATAGACATGTCTTGAAAATAAAATAAAAATAGAAATGGAGTTGAGGCAAGGCGTCCATATTATCATTTGAGTGAAAGGTACAAGACCTCCATGATTGCTTCCAAATAGTAGGCCAAGTTGAGTATGGATTAGGACCTTGACGATGGAAATCAATTTCCCTACCTTTCTTGACTATTGTCACTAATCAACACCAACCCCTTCAAAAGATGTAATTCAATAATCAAAACCATGCATGTATCTAAAACACACAATCATATTCGAAAAATAATTAGAAAAAACAATATCACCCATCTCTTTTTTCTTCCATTTAAATTTTATAGGCCGAGAAAGAAGCTTGAATATTGCAAACATCAACAAATATTTGCATTAGGTTTTGTTATACATTCCACCAAATATACAACAATCCAATCTACATATCCTCTTCACACTAGCCACTATCATTCTATAATTCAACACTGGTCTCCGGAGTATTATATACACATAAAACCCATGACACGAACACATAACTTGATCATGGTAACTATACACTAACAGTGCAGTACATACTTAATTGGATTCAAATGTCATCAGACCAGTCAGTGAGGTCAGTCTCATAGAACAAACCATCCACAACCTGATCGATCAGCGAATCAATGAAGGTGTTGCAGCCAGAGGTGAAGATCCCACCTACCCTGTTTCGAGCGATGGTGAGCCAAGCAAAAGTTGCAGCACAAGCAACGGCCGCGAGGCACACCCCTCCCGCCTCTTCGATCCCCTGCACATCCATCTTTGAGAATATGGAGTTCCCAGTCACTGTCTCCACTGTCACACTTGCCGCAAACACAATCTGTCGGAAGTTATACAAATGAATCATCATATATATGTCAAAGCTTATCATCAATATATTGTATATCCCATTGCACATTTGTAAAAGTAGTTGGCAGGAAGCAACGCTATTTTAATTTTAATTGAATGATAAATAATTACTCTTAATGATAAAAATTAATCTAACAAATTAAATTCATATTTCCTTCCCATCCTAACTCTGAAAACAGTTGGGGTTGCTAAACTACAATTATTTAAGTAATAAAATATGGTTAAATAAGATTTGGCGGGACACAGTTGGAGTTGCTAAAAATTTATGCCTAAATAAAATTTCCGATTTGTCCGAACTAGTTACCAAAATTTTTTATTAATCATTTAGTCCGATTTTTTTCTTCAGATTATACCCTAGAAAGCACTTACTGACCGACTAACGTCTAACGATTTTTACACCCCTACAAACATTTGATTAGCACTAATTTTAAGATTTGACTCTGATTCCAATCATAATCATCGGTGTTTATAAAACTCATAATTTTATACACAAAATTGAATTGAGCAAAAGAATTTGTTAGTCCTAAAATGAATTAATTAAGGAAAGACGAGTTAAAATAAATTTGAACAAAATATTGATTTAAGAACAAATGACAGACCAAAACGACAATTTGAAAATAAAGATGAAAAACATACCATGGCGAGTCGACCTGAGATGATCTCAAAATGGTGACTCTTGTTGGAGCTGTCAATATAGTCGGAGAGAGCCTCGAAAAACGGCGACGTTTTGTCGGCGGCACCCCTCATGGTCTTGATGACCCCCGCCCGATCCGACCCATAGGATCTGAGAGTGGAGAGGCGAGGCTGCAACACAATCTTCACATTTTCCACCGCCGATTTCAGTCTCGGGACAGTGACCTGTTCCGTTTCCTTCCTTCCGACCGCCGGCGGCGCGTTGGAGTTGAGGCCGCATCGGATTGAAATAGCCGCCGTTGCCATGGAGACAAGTCTTGAAGAACGGAAAAGAAAAAAGAAGCGGAGTGAAGGAGAGAGATGAAGAGATTCCTAGAATAAAAAGGAATTTAATGATTTGGAAGGTAGCTTGGTTGGTTGGAACGACACGTTTTGCTCTCATATGTGACTGTGAGGTGAGGATGGGCGAGGCATGGGTCCTCGTGACTTCGTGGCGTGCGCTTCGTCCCAAATACTTCAAAGGTCGTGGCTTCCTTCATCGGTCGTACAAGATTTTTATGACTGCTGGGTCCTTCTGGGCTGAGGCCCATTAATGGTCTCAACAACCAGGCCTATGTATCAAAAATGAGAACCGTTACGTCACCCAACTACAACTACAATTTACCCATAATCTTTTTCTCTAGTTTGGAGATTTTGGCACCATTAGTTATATCGTTATGTTATGTTAGTTTTTCATTTTTAACCGCCATAAAAATAAAATTTGCTGCGCTTTGCATAAGTTGACTGCGAGAGAGGGAGTGTGAGAGAGGTAGGAGCAAGAGAGAGGAGAGGGAGGAAAAGGAGATAAATGAAAGGGTATAGGTTTGAAAATTTAAAAGATATGGATGAGTGTTCTAGCCTTTTATTGTAATTAAAAATGAAAAACTAACGGAACTTGACTGTATGACTAACGGTGCTAGCCAAAACTTTAGGTGTAGTTAAGTGACGTATCCAACAAATCCTTGGACCCAATGGTGCTGTCAGGCCCATCGGCTTACTCATTTCTGCCGGCGCTATGGAAATGGCATTGATAAACTCGTCGGAGTAGCTGGAATTTTTCTCATTGCAGCACTTGGTCCACATTTTCACAAATGGTTCATAATAACCATACTGCAAAGTCACGTTATTGCCTCAAACATGTTATGGAGCACAGTTTTGAACCAACCATCTTACACAGGCAAGCTATAAAAATTTGTCACTCTTAAACACCATACTACCCAGTTTTCTTTCACTGACACTATTGACACCATTGTAAAACTACACTTGAGTATTTTACTGTTGATACATATTGATATACCTAACCTTCCATTTGGCATCCCTCACATGTAAAGCAAAACAATCAACAAATGCCTTGCACCTTTTACCCCCAACATACTCAAATATCATCCAAGCCTCTATCTATAGACACAAATTCAAATATTGTCGCTCATCGACGAACACAATGCTAAAATCTCATATGAACACAGTCTGTTTTTCGATCTCACAGGCAAACAGTTAATCACAGTACTAACATCATTGGAGCATGATTTCACCCAAGAAAAAATATGCAGCCACATACACACGAGTGGCATGTAATTGTGTTTATCTAGGGAAGAAAAGTGGCACATAAGTTGTGACGCGGCCATTGATTCTCCACTGGAAAATATTTAAGCTATCTAGCATACTAATACTAACAAACGTGAAAATTCAAATCCTCTTTCTAGTTTCTACACCAAGGGAAACACACATTTGCTCACCAGTAACGTCGTGTATGTTCTCAGGTCTGGCGATTCCCTCGACTGCCCAAGTAATTTAGAGCCATCCTTGAAAAGTTCATCATGTTGAAAAATAAACGCACCATAGAACGACCCTTCACAATTCCTTGCCGTATTCCCCTTGCAGTTCCAGCCACTGCCGGTCCAGATGCAACCTCAGCTCTTGGGTTTGTCGCTACTGCCTGTGTGGATGCTAAGCAAGTAAAAAAGAGATAAAACTCATTGTTCTTTTCGGAATTAAAAACTTACAACAACAAGGCAGTTCATAAACCAAGGAGAGCCTTGTAACTAAACACGGATAAGTAGACAACCTGGCGGAGAAACATTAGTTAGCCCACGCAAGCTTTGCTCGACTACCCGAACTGCACTAGTGGATCTACGCACACCTTGCGTTATCTCCTGGCTGCCCAAGAAACCAAAATAAAACGGTAATTAACAAAAGAGAGTCTAATTGTCAACTTCGAATATGAAATGGCGAACCCTAAATCACTGAGTTCCATAGTCAAGTCACTGATTTCCATTCCAGATAGCCGAACCGCGGCCATTGTGTCGGGAAGCTCTTCCCTTGCAACATCCATCAGCTTCTCCATTGATTCCGCAGCCCTCTTCAAAGACTGGACATAACCAGCAAGTTGAATTGAATAAAACTAATCAGCCAAACACAATACATGGATGAACAATGAATCAAAGAGAAAGGGGCAAAATTGATGATCACACACCAACAGAGTGGGGATTGCAGAGAAGAAGAGCCAAGCAGCTGAAATTGCCGACTGTGCAACAAATTTAACAGTTAATGAAAGTAGGCAAATATGCAATTCACAGAAACTTCAATTATACTGTAATGCAGAAAATCAAACACAATCTGAGAAATTCGTGGAAAAACAAGCAACCCAATAATTTGAAGATACTGAGAACCCACAAAAAACTGATAGAAAGCACCAATTACCGCGGCGGCGATGACATTGAGAGTGAGGATGTGGCGTTGGGTGAAGGTCGAATCCACAGAAAGGGGAGGTGATCCGACGGATGAGATGTAACGATCAGATGGCTGTGACCGAACGGCGGGTAGCCTGAGAATGTACGGACGGGTACGGTGATGGAAATCGGCGGCGAAGGGCCTCGTCGGCGGCTGCAATTTCAGTGCAGACAACATTTCCGGTCTGAGGAAGAGGAAGGAACAGTGGCTGCGTTGCTGTCTCCGACCTGAAGAAGGAGATTGTTGTTGATATCCATAGTTTTGGGGGGTAAATCCGTCAATTAGTGTTGGTTTAATTAGAAATTATGAGGTAGTGAGATTGGGTTTGGGCTTAAATGGAATGGGCCGTTTGGGTATAAATTAAAATTAGGGAGCTTTGGTGGTTGAATTCATGGAGGTTTCTATAAGTTTCCCGAATGTGGCTGGCTGAGCTGTAAAATAAGAAATAGAAATCTAAAAATTGAGAGAAAAACAATCAATTCAGAAAAGGGATTAGGATGGTAAAAAAAACTCGAACCCGACAAATATCCAAAGTATTCGCCCCCATTGGAACGGGCGAAACCCGAAAAAATGCGGGTTCGAATCAAGTTCGGATTTTTTAACGAGCGCAGATCGACCTACACCCAATTCGATTCCGACCCGCACCCGTACTACTTAATTTTTTTAATCATGATATAAACATTTACATATTACATATTAAAATTTTATATAAATAATTATTTAATATGAATTTTATTTGAAAATTTAGTTTATATATTATATTTTTTGGGTCGGGTTCGAAAAAAACTCGTACTTGAAGGGATTTTGAGCGCCCATTCGAATTCAGCGGGTTTGGCCAAACTCGATCCATTGTCATCCCTAAATGGAGAGAAGAAAAATAGAAGTAGTAATTCTTTATCTCTTTTACAGCGGCAACATGATAGGCTGTGGTACAAATCGGACGGACAAATTAAAGGAAGAGTCATAAATAATTAATTCGCATATGCAATCGAAAGCAATATCAAAAAGAAAATAAATGCAAAAGGGAACCTACTTGATATTGGGCTCTTCCTAGGAACCTACTTTTTTTTTTGATCAGCGAAAGATAATTGTATTAAAACAGTCAACAACAAAATACAATTACAAATGGATTGGCATGAATTGAAATTGACATTTGATGCCATACATCCTACAACATGAAGCTACTCTTTGAAGACAGATTGAATCCACTCGTCCATGAGAGAGTGAGGAAAGGAGATCATCTTCTTCGATTGAGATTAGGAACCTGCTTCTTGATAAGAGTTTTTCGGGAGAATATGACATGACATTGTCGCCGCCGTTTGGATTAGGGTGTCGTCGTCTAAATTTAGGGAAGGACTTGTTTTAAAAAAATATTTCTTATGAAAAAATATCTAAATAATATTAATTTTTTTTAAAGATTTTTGAAAAAAAAATATTTATATTGGAAACGGTTTTTAAACATCGATTTTTATTCAAAATTTTAATTTTTTCTTATAAACCGTTATACATTATATGATCATCACTCAATTGATTTTACACACAAATATGAAGTTACTTATGCATAAAAATATGGTGTAGTAAATCATCTTTTTGCCAAAAAAATAAATAGGTAGAATCTTATGATAAACATGATAATGTGTATAAAATATCAGTTCAGGACACATTCTAATTTTAAAAATATAACTACTGGAACATCGCAAATCAATTCAGGGATCATTATAATTTTAAAGAAAAATACTACTGCAACATCGTGTTTGAAGTCTTCAAATCCTAGTACATGAGGTTTTCTCACTA